>JAGWCC010000607.1:0-281736 GCA_022651775.1 Drusus annulatus | reverse complement strand
AAAATAAGATGAAATAATTAATAAATACGGACAAGCTTCAAATTCCATATAAAACACGTGAGGGTACCCGGGTACTTTTTCAGTCATCAGAAGTTGTAAATTACACTAATGCGTTTTCCGCTAACATACCACCCTCCACATACCCAACGGTTATGTTAAATTGTTCATTTTTACAATTGTGGAGAAGTCAGTTAAATCCGGTTAGACTTACTGAAACATTCAAAAAATCTATATTGAAAACCGAAAAGGGTACCCGGGTACCCTTTTCGGTCACATAAAGGTTAAGAAGTAAAAAAAGACGCCACATTTCATGGTTTTGAAACCAACGCAACTTGTTCGAGTGCAGTTCTGCTAGGATAAGAGAAGGTATAAAAAGAAGAAATATTTTTTTTTCTAATAAAGTTTGTTGCGAAAGATGGTAATTTGGTAATGGGCGTTTGTTTCAGGGTACTGGAAAACGAAATACGAGTAAACAAAAATGCCAGGTTGATGCGTATAAATGATGGGGGGATAAGTTTCACAGCATACCATCGCCACGAAGAAGTATGTATGGATAAAAAAAAAAATCGAATTGATACCAAGAAGTAAGTCACATGAAAGTAAACAATACACATTTCTTACAGATCAACATTTACTTAGATGGTCTCGCTGCAAAATACCCAAACCTTGTCACAGTTGATACCTTAGGACAGTCATCAGAAGGCCGAGATATTAAAGTTATTCGGATTTCCACCACTGGAGGAACCAATACAAGCAAACCAGTGATCATTTCTGACGCAGGAATCCACGCCAGGGAGTGGATCGCCCCTGCCCAAGCTCTCTACGTTATTACCAAGCTGGTTGAAGATGTCACAGAAAGCGATGTCGTAGAGAATGTCGACTGGGTTATAGTACCTCTGCTGAACCCCGATGGCTATGAATTCACCCATTCAACCGTAAGTCTAAACTCAATTTCCTTTAATACGTTCATAGTGTAATCAATAAACGAGAACTTGCAAAATAGCAACAAAGAAGAAAAAAAAGACTTGAACTCTGGATGTATACAAATTTTCGAAATGAAAATTTCCCGAAAATAACTCTCAAAACAGAGACATTTTCAACACAAAATTAGAACACAATCAAAGAAACTCTTACAGAATTTCCGAGGATAGGTTTAGGTGATAGTCAAGTTTATTTATTCCCGTTCGTAGATTATTTAACGAATATCTGAAATGTTCACAGACCCGTCTTTGGAGAAAAACGCGCACCACGGAATATAGCACAACCTGCCCCGGAGTCGATGGCAACAGAAACTTTGATTTCCAATGGATGGTTTCTGGATCTAGTTCCGTTTACTGCCTCCTCAACTTCGCCGGACTTAAGCCATTCTCAGAGCCGGAGACGAGATATCTCAGAGATTTGATGGAAGAATACGAAGGACGTCAGAGATTATACTTGGCTATGCACAGCCATGGAAGTTACTTCCTTTATCCATTCGGATACAATGGACTGCCAACTCCTGATGACGAAGAGCTTCACTCCTTGGGTTTAAAAGTGGCTTCTGCTATTGATGAAGCTTCTCTTCCAGGATCCCCGAAGTATCTTGTTGGAAATTCAGGAGCTGCTCTTAATTATTTAGCATCTGGAGCGAGCGATGATTACGCGTATGGAGCAGGTGGCATTAGGCTAGCTTACACCCTGGAACTGCCTTCTGGTGGAAGTGCAGGATTCGACATGCCGCCAGAAAGAATTGAGGAAGTGGTTAAAGAGACATGGCCAGGTATTCTTGTACTAGCAAGATATATTGTCGAGAAAGCATGAAAGGAAGTAATGTATAATTAAAAAAATAAATACAAAATGAAAAAATAACGTTACACACAGGAAGTTATTGTTTTATTTTAAATTAATTTATTGTGTTTAAGCCGATATTGTTTATCAATATGTATTCCCATCGAATGGTTTTTGGAATATTAATAATATATTACGGTTATTGTTTTTCAGTTTACGTTTTCCTAAATTCGCTGACTATTGAAACCGAAGAAAGTTAAACAATATACCTACGATAATGATTACATGTTAGTATGAACTCAGTTGATAAGAGGTCGGCACACACTTAACTTTTGGTTTAGTCGTTTGCAAATTGAATAAGCTAATATAATAATAGTAATAATACTTGGCTAATTTATTTAGCGCCATTTTCGTACAATATACCTCAAGATCGCTTTAAAAAACTTTAAAGCTATGGATAAATTTATCAAAAAACTATCTTAATACCTAAAGATAAAGCTAAAATTACCTTATTGAGACTCACGTTATTTAAATTTGGCGCGGGCTGCTAAGCAGTAGATAGTAGATCGAGGATTGAGGATCGCGGACATGAAAAGATATTATTATATTTTTTTTTTTTTTTTTTTTTTTCGTACGAAGCAATCACATGGTGGTTGGACAAAAGAATACTTTGTTTTAAAACCACAGAATTTATTATGATGAAGGCCAACCGGTTTCGCTTGGATCAAGCTTCGTCAGGGCACATATAATAAGTTATTATTATATTGGTGAGTTTAGATGCAAACGGGTTAGCATAACTTTGTAAATTAGCTCTGAAGTCTGTCGACTCTTTTATCATTCTTAGATTTCTTTATTTTTATATTATTTCTTTAGTCTATTCCAGGCTTTAGGACCTGCCACTCCTGCAGTGAGTGTCTGAGTGTCTGGTGTGCGCTTTGGTTCTTTCAACCTTCCGTAAGGGTTGACTCGAATTGGAATCTTTAGGAATACACAGTTCCGATATATTTATACATATACAGATATTCATTCGCACGCTTATCTCAAACTGCACAACAATGCTCACCATTTATTGTAGAAAATAGTGTTAATTTTTTTTCAATCAAGTAGTCGCGCCAATAAGGTATTCAATTTAAAAAATGCGAAAAAAAATATCCGAGCATTTATCGTTTTGGCCTGTGAACAATAATGAAAGCCTGATAAATCATGCGTAAATGTCCATTTTCCACTTTGCATGCGTTGCGAAGGCTTTCGTTCCGAAGGCTTAAGTCGATGGGAGGTTATGCCTGGGTGAGAAGTAACTTTTCGTGTCCATTAAGATGAGCTTTCAAGATAAGAAGAATCACTGCTAAGTAGCCACCGCCAAAGCTTGATTATCTTTTATGGCTCGAAGCTATGGCGGGAGCTTTAATACTTATTGACACCTGGCTACGTTTCACGACTTTTAGTTTATAACTGAAATGATAATTTTCTTCATTTTTGTAGGATAGTAGTTGTAAGACTGACATTCACAAATCTCGAACTAAATGGATACAAGCCTATCTGGTCAAAAATGAGTTAATATGCTATTTCGATCAGTTTTTTTTATGCATCGAATGTTTTGACTCTCGTTTTATTCTGAAAAACTTTATGGCCTTTTAGCCATCCAAAATATATTTACCATTTGGGAGAAGGCCTGACTCCTCGAGTAATTTTTTTCTTTCAAAATCCAACCAGATACCGAAGACTTTTAAAAATAAAACTTTAAAGTGCTCTGGTGTAAACTTACCTAAATGGCGCTTCAGCCCTTTTGCTTTTCCGGCGACGATATGTATTTTATTGTTGCGGGAATCGTAGGTAGATGAAACAAGCTAATTAAAGTCACGTGCTTTAACCGCCCTCCACACTAGCGACCAAATTCTTAGGAATTCTATGATCCCGTCAAAGGACTAAGCTTTAAAATGTAAACTAAATAAAATATTTTTTGACATAAGTTTTTCCTAGCCGCCTCATTCTTCAAGTGACTAGATGCTTCGGGCAGTGTAACTCGACATTAAATTATAATAACTTTTGTAATATACGAGTACTCAAATACTTGTAGTTTTTCTCCGTTCTAGTCGGTAAGGCTTATTTTGCTCAGAGAAAGATATGTACGAAAAAAGTGATTATGGTAAAAATTGATTTTTGTAAAAAGCGATGTGGGTTATTTGTACCCTTTTGCCTTTTCACAGTGGAAATATAAGCTAAAGAAAAGAATTGCAAAAGGAAAGAGAACCATTCAAAACATCACAGCGTTTTAAAAGATAAGCATTTTTTCTTTTCCTCAGTCGTTGCAGAATTTTCTGTCAGAGTGATTCAAAACATATTCCAGCGATATTTCGATTCCTCGCATTTAATTTTATGGCGTTCCTTCACGCTCTCGTCTCGCAGGCTAGTGATGCCACGATTATTGTGTTGAAGATTACGAATACGATTATCTTATCAAAAACCGTAAGACTTCGATTAATACATTGAATTTCAATCTTTAGAATTTTTTTTTCAAAATGTTTTTAAAGCAATATTCTGTTAAGACGCTATGAAAAAAACTAAATGTTAATTATAAAAAGAAAAAATACTACAATTTACCTTATTTTAAATTATATTACAATATTAAAAAAAAAACTATGTATGACCGTATTAAAAATGTGGATATCCGGAAAGAATGCAAGGCTGATGTGAGCGTAATGAATGGGATCAAGAAAGGGACGCTTAGATGGTTTAGGCATGGAAAAAAGGAGTGTGAAAAGAATATATGATGCGAAAGTGAATGGAAGAAGAAGTCGATGACGCCCGAGAAAGACATGGCACGATCAAGTAAATCAAATACTTGAATTGGGTCATGTGAAGAGTCAGAATAACAGAAGAGTATGTATGAGACGATGTATGAATTTGAATGAAGCAAGGAGTGTGTGCTAAGACAGAGTTATATGGCGGTCCGTCCTCTTTGCCTACCTCATTGATTTGCTTATCTAATTCCTAAAAAAAGGCTTGCACTCATCACATTTAAAAAAACATTGATGTTTAACTTACAACATCCAAAATCACTTAAACATCGTTTTGATAATACACGTATCAAACTGATTCTAGGCGTATAATATATATAAAAAAAATAGTATTTATGTAAATATATCACTTAAGATTTTTTTTAAATTAGTCAAATGCGCATAAAATAATATTTTTATAATGCTCGAATTCTTGGAGTGGAAAGGAGATTTACGGCATAATTAATAAATTATTTTCTTCCCATATATATTTTATTCCCGTGTTACGCATAAACTGAAAATATTGTAAAACTCTTCCTTCCATCATTATAAGCTGAAAATTTTGCTTGTGCAATAATGGAGTACTTAGCTAGAATCGAGTCACTTTAAATCACAGGTTTATTATACCTCTCATCGTAATTTTTTCATGATCGCAAATATAATAATCGTAGCATCACTACTTTTACTAAGGCGTTTCTTATATCCTTCTATCCGGTCAGTTTGAATTTAAAAAGCGAACAACCCCCCTTACAGACCAATTTTCAGAATCATTCAGCGGGACGTTAAGATCAATGGGCGAAGATTTCAGTAAATTTCAGCCACCGAGCTCCGAGATAAGAAAATTGCAGATATTTGCATATCGCATGAATATCTAAGAGAAAAAATCCGACTATGGGAAGACGTTCGAGATTTTATTACAACGAAAATATTATTATATGGGTATGAGTAAGGGATAAATATATTTTTAAATATTACAGCCACGATATCACGTTATTTAAGAAGCTTACGTACGCACGAAAACTCCAAGTTCACAAGGTTGCATATTACACATGAATGAATCTCAACATAATCTGTCTCTCGACGAATCACCTTTAGATATGCAAATTTTAACCAAATTCTGTGCTGTATGACAAATTCAGAAAGTCCATTCTTTTAATTTCGCTCCCATGCTCTAAATCGGAAAAAAAATTAAAATAAATAAATAAAAAATAAAATCATAATCATAATTTTAAGTTAATAATTGTGTCTATCTGATGGGACCTGCCAGCTAAGTATATTCCTGTATATTTTCTTATTTAAACTAGAAATTAATATGTAATGATAGAAAATAAGATCTGTACAGCGCCCTTGAGGTGATTTTTCACAAAAACGGCGCTATACAAATCGTCCAAATATTATTATTATTATTGAATAAAAAATTGCAATAAAAATACCTTAATTTTTTTACATGACATGATTTATAACAATTATATACTCGTAAAAAGCATTAACTTTGTGGCTCGCCATATTTATAAAGAAAACTGATTAAAATTGTCAAATTTATAAACTATCTTGCAATAATTGTCTTTCATTTTGTACAGGTAAGAAATAATATTAGAATTAGTGAACACTTATGATGTTTAAAAAACAATATATTTTCAGAGTTCGCCAATCACCTCATTGCTACTGATCATTCTTTTAATAGGGATACAGGGGTTAAAATTCTTCACTTTAGTATTAAAGGGAAAAAAATAGATAACATAGAAACATTAGAAATTAGGAAATCCTTAAATAATAAATGTAGTATTTTTAAATAAATTTATCTTTTAGTCCTATCCTAGACATATTTCCAGTAAGCCGCTCTGTTATTCCCATAATCCCACAATTACCCCTTCTCCTTCCCATTCCAACTCCTAAATATGTTTATATATCTCAGTATTCTGTATTTTAGTTAAATTTTAATATTGTCCTGAAGATGGAAGGGTGCTTCCAAAACCGGTCGACAAAATATTAAATAATAAAGTGGTTTTAAACAAACTTTTTCAGTTTTTTTTATATAACATTTATGACTGAACGGAGGCATATGTTTGCTGTATGTAATATAACACCCCTATCTAATTTTGGATTTTTTAATAATGAACATACTAACAATATTGTAAAGTTGTATAACAAAACTAACAGGCAAGCCTGTTCTAGGGTGGATGGAACGTTTCGTTTTCCTATGACCACCCCTTTCACCGAGCTAAAAAAATAACTACACATTCGTGCATTAAGGAGATACGGCCCAAACGTACAAAGTAAAAGCTCTGCTTCCGATTCTCGCGGGTTTTTCAAACGTGGAACGCGAAAGTGGCGCGAGATTAGATCCGGAGATACGAAGTTTCGTCTCCGCGCCGCCAGAGCGCCAAACTTGATGGCGAATCGCTTTTTTCCCCCGTCAAATGGCTTTCCAAGTTTTTCTATTCCAAAAATAGATGACGTAATAAATGAAGGTATCTTTCAGAATGGTTAAATCAACCGGAAAACGCGTGAATGCGACAATTTTTTACTCCGCATACTTGTAGAGGCAGTGGCGGTTTGTAACTTTTCGCGCTAAGATTTAAAAAACCTATAAATTGTTCAGATAAGGATACTTACCGTACTGTTATGATACCACCCCTTTTTGGAATCACTATCATGTGTGTCCAGAAGCTACTATATTTTCTTGCGCGGTATTGCATGGAGATTGGGGCGAGAGAGAGGCGATTATTCATATAATGAAATTGAACAATTATTGAAAATGTCTTCGTTAGAAAAGCGCAGGAAAGACTTTGATTTAATTTTCATTTACAAAATTATTAACTGTTTTATTGACTCACCTTCTCTGTTGCAACTTATCCAGTTTAACATTATTTGCCGTAGACAATAAATTGCTGTTCCTAAATCATCACTATACTAATTATGGGTATAATTTTCCAATGTCCAGAATGTCAAGACTTGTTAACTCAAGCCATGGTCTTGAAAATTTTGGTAACAGTCTAAATGATTTTTGTCATTCTTTACGACTCTACCAAAATTTTGACTAGACCAAGTCTTGAATGTTCTCTCTTATGTTTATTTTGTCCTATTTTTGTCATCGCTTTTTTTATTATTATGTATGTGTTGTTCTTTCTCTATTGCTCTTTTTTCCATTTTGTGTTTTATACGTCTTTTTTGTAATTGGACTTTAGTCCGTTAATTTATAAATAAATAAATATCTACTCTATAAGTTCCTAGTTGAAAACAACACATTTGATGATTAGTTCCTTTGATTCATCACTTTGGTTATTCAATTTCCAAGATAACGTAATTACCTTGTCTGTTTCAGTAGATGAAACCATAATGCACTGTATCTGCATCCTGGTCCATACTAATCATGTCCCTATATTCCACCCTCTGTACCCGGTTGAATATTCCTTATCTTATACTATAAATACAGTTCTTCACATGTTTCTATGCTTTTAGTCTTAGTTCGCTTTTAAACGGTACAGACGTACCTATTACTATCTATACATCTGTTGGGTGTTCTTAATTAAATATATGCTTTGTACAACATCATGTGCTGACTTAATTGTTTCACACTCAACTAAATACAATGGACGGTATTCTGCAACAGCAGAATACGGGAAAACACACCGTGCAAAAAGAAAGCAATTAATATATTCTCTTAAAGGGTCAAAACACCTGACGGTTGCCCCTTTGATTGGCGTGACGTGACAATGGCCATCATAAAAAATAGGAACCTCTGGGATCAAGCCTCTGAGATTCGGCATCTTCGATGGAATCTCTGACCAGCTTAATGGCCCCAGTGGACCCCTAACAGTACGACGAGTTGATGTTTATTTAATCAAACTCTTAAGGATTCTGTCAGTTTCTTTAATTCATTAATTACTTTCAGTAAAAAATTGAAAAATTCCTGCAAATGACCAATTTGATTTACAAATTGTGTACTTCTTGTCCAGTTTTTCCTTAAACGTATTTTTATGCGGGTACTGTACTCAGCTTTACTCCTTGATTCATCCCTCATCTTAACTAGAAATATGAAAGCTTTCATTCTGTAAATGACGTGAGATTTACTGCTTATTGTATTTAAACATCGTTTACCATCACTTTTATACGTATATTAAACTTATTTGTTTGTAAGTATCTAGCTAGATTCATCTATTGCTGCTCATAAGGGCTAAATCTGTGAGAATAATAATAAAATAATTACAGTGAACTTATATAGCGCAGTTTTGTGATATTTCACCTCAAGTGCGCTTCATAATAAATTAATTAAGCTAATAAGACTAACTAACAGAGGCGGCTCTGGGGGTTCAGAAGTGGAAGGTCAATTGAAAGAAAATCATAAATTTTTTCGTAAGAAGCAATCACATGGTGGTTAGACATTATATTAATAATAAAAGAAAACTTTTGTTTTTAAACCACAGAATTTATTATAATGAAGGCCAACCGGTTTCGCTTAGATCAAGCTTCGTCAGGGCACATATAATAACTGTCCGGTTATTATATGTGCCCTGACGAAGCTTGATCTAAGCGAAACCGGTTGGCCTTCATTATAATAAATTCTGTGGTTTAAAACAAAGTGTTCTTTTATTATTAATAAAATCATAAATATTAGCTAATCCAACCTTTACGCCTCTCGATCCTTAAGTAAACAATATTACATCTTACATCCATATGCGGCATTTTTTTTAGAACCTTAACTCATAATTTCTGAATTCGTGATGTGTTGACGGTGTTCACCTCGGATTTGTAGCGGCATAAAATAAATATAATACAAAATACCAATATAATGAATTTGTCGGTACTCACCAATATCCGAAGCCGGTAACACAATATTGTTTTTTATCTTATCACTAATTAACACATAAAACTTGAGTGTTTTTTCTATTATTTATAAATGTTTTGACATCGATTGAGCAGTAATTACTATGAATGCAGCTCCGCTGAAATTGAAAATTTCTACAAAAATCCATGTACCTAAATAAAAGAGTGGGGTGTGTACACAGCCCTTGGATTCTAATAATAAAAAAGCAAACTAACATTTCTTGTATATTAAATCCACCCTTCTTTCTTTGGCCGCTGCAAAATGATCAATAACACGGCTGTGGAATTTATCTATTTTAGAAACATATTTTTTTTCGATACTAAGCATTGCAAGCGAGCTAAGTCTGTCTTGACTCATTGTATTTCTTAAAAATGTTTTTAATGCGTTTTAGAGTTGAAAAACACCTTTCACTTTCGACTGTAGTCATTGGTATCACACAAATTATTTCAAGTACTTTAATGGTTTCAGAAAAAATCTCCTGGAAATTATTGCTCATTAAAAAATGTAAAAGCGATACAGCACTGTTAGCGTGGTGTAAGTCATCGCGTTGGTAAAACACAATTAACTCGTTTTTTAACTTTGATGAATCAATTTCATCAAATTGATTCAATAAACTTATATGTGTTGTTGGAAAACAACGGTTAAATTCGGCAAAGTTATCTCTATTAAATAAATTCGATAAAATGAGGTGATCGCTATATTTGAACCTACTTTCCATTTCCACTAGAATAGTATCACAAACTTCTATCGCTACCAAGTGACTGTTTTCATCAACACGCCTTTTCTTACATTCGCCTTCTACAGAACTGATTGAATCTGCGGGATTGGAACTTAATTCTGCTCGTATAACCAAAATATGATGTCTAAATTCCCCGATATGTTTTTGTATTGATATTGCATCCAAATTTCTTTTTTTTGCATTTGCTTAAATAAAATTTCACAGTGAGGCATTATTTTATTAAAGAATGTTAACCAGTAAATAAAAAACTCTTTTCTAGGTTATTTATCAAATTGTGTGCCTGACTTATAGTGTTTTGATCATTTTCCTTTTCCAAAATTAAGTTTAAGCATTTCAGAATATCTGATTTATAAGTGAAGACAGTCATTATGCATTTAGCATTGAAACACCACCTGGTTGGAGCTGCTTTTGGTAGACGAGCTTTAACGGTTTCGTCTAAAAATTGCATTCGCTTTGGAGATCTTGAAAAAAAACGGAAAATGATTGAACGGTTGCAAAGAAAACCTTCACTCCCGTCGTTATCGTAGATGCCTTTTGCAAAATAAGGTTTAATTGGTGAGCATAACAATGAACGTATTGAGCACGAGGGAAAGTTTCTCTGATTCTAGTTTGAACGCCCCCCAGTTTTTCCTGACATGACGGCCGCCCCGTCGTAGCTTTGTGCTATCAGCTGTCGCGGTTTAACTCCCCCAAGATTCTTAACTCGGTTAATATCTCTTCGGTCAATCCTGCTGCCGTGCAAACCCCTGGGTTTACAAATTTCCAAAAACGTTCGCATGCAAGATTTTCTTTCAAATATCTAATTACAAATACCATTTGAGTTTTAGTTGAACTGTCTGTTGTCTCGTCTACCTGTATTGCGACGTACTCAGATTTCTGTATATCTAGTTTTATTTCTTCTTGAGATACTGCTAAAATTGAGTCCAGCAAATCATTTTGAATCGTTTTAGATAAACCTTTAAAACTCGAAGAACTTTCTAAATGTTCTTTCAATACAATATCTATTTCCTGGATGAAATCAATTAGGCCACGAAATATACCTGGATTATCTGACTCTTTTGACTCATCGTGACCCCTTAGTGCCAGCTCAAATTTTCCACAAAACTGGATACACTTCAATATTTTTGTTAAAATATGTCTATTTTTATCTACTTTTTTCATTGTGATCTACAATTGCTTTACGATATGCGCTATCTAATTGAATCCGAATATCAATGGTTCCTAGTAAAACAAAGCTCATTGAATTATTAATATGCAATGTCGAGTTAGAGTGCTTTTTTATTTTTTCCTTCAAGTGTTTTAAATCACTAACTCCAATTTCAGTCCATTGCTTTTCAGTTTTAGAGTCGAAAAGTAAACAATGAAAACAAAAATATACGTTCCTTTTTTCACACCCACAAATCCAGTCACAGAAACTATAACTTTTGAGATTAAAATATCGTTTAATGTCTTTATTTTTTTCTTTCGATATATAGATTATTTGCATTTGTGGCTTTGGCCGGCCAATACACTTGATTTCAACACGCTTTTCGTGGTTCAATGAACTGCTCGCGACTGCTTTTAATATGAAATCAACTGAATTATACATATTTAATTATTAAAATGCAAATTACGTACATCAGCAAAGGTAAACAAAACCCAACTGCCAACTGCCACAATATACAAATGTTCAAAATGGCCATTGTTTCAACTTTCAACCTTTCAACCGTATTAAAATTTTATCGACATCTCTTTCAAGCATCTTTCATAATTGTATGTCCATCTCTGCTGGGTCATGGCCCGCGTTTCTCATCAGATAGCAGCGGATTATGAAATTTTGCATACATGAGACATGTTAGTGTTTATTCTATGTATTATATCGAATAGAAAGAGAAAAAAAAGATTACTCATGGGTCAATTTTTATTTTGGCCACGACACATAAGCAGATAAGTTTGATTTTTGGACGCTAGATGGTAATACTCTCGATTATTAACACTGATAATAATGAACAAGCGGACGCTAGATGGTACTAATACCCGCGATTTTCAAAATTTTCGACTTATAATAATGATCAACCATCAGTTGGTTTGTTTTAAATCAGATTTTTTATTGATAATTGTCGTTGCATATTTTTGGGGGGTCAATGTCCAAATGACCCTAAGGGGCGGCCGCCACTGCTAACTAACAAGAAAAAAAAATAATATATAATATGAGAAATAGTTAGGATGCAAGCGAATTCTCTATACTTTATGTTTAATTTCGTTTATTTGTTAGTGTCTGTATCTGGGTTTTCTCCTTAATAAAAAGGTTAATAATTAAACATGGCGACATTTATATGATGTGCAAAAAGATGGAGAGCCTAAAAAATATTTCTGATACGCATTCCTACACCATGTTTAGGGATGCTGTGCGAAAGGCCTTGAAAGAATGATGTGAGGTGCTGGGTCTCGAAAGTGTCAATTTATAAGAGGAAGAAATTACAAAAGCCGGCCTGCTTGGTCGAGTGGTAAGACGTTTATTATTACATCTTATTAATATCTCTATAATCATCATAAATACTGGTTTCAGATTTTAGGTATTCCTCTATAATACATAAACGCATTGAATGAAAAATAGTGTTTATGTTGATTAGCACTTATCAGGCACATACGAGATATTTTGTGAAAATCGGGAATAAATTCAACAATAAAATCAAACGCTGCTAGTGTGTGACGTAGGTATATTCATTCTAAAAAAACCGCTATGGGATGCAAATATACGCGAAAAGTGTGCGGGGGAGATACGAATCTATTCACATCTCACTCTTACTTGACTTCGCTATATGGGAATCCGCGAAATGGAATCACAGTTTGCACCCACAGAGCGTACGATTTACCGCCGGTGGCCAGTAGCTTTAGGGCATCTCTAGGAGGTTATCCTCTTGCCCGTTTTGTGAGCTTTAGCTGATGATTTTTTTCATGTTTTCAGCTTTTAAATTTCAATTATTATCACTGTTGACTTCAAATGTGATTCATTTAAGCGATTGGCTATGAATATCGTTATTTTTCTGATTTAAATTGCATTTTTTAGAATAATAATTTAGCAAAGTAAGGGGAAGGTTAAGTAAATCTATGGAATATATACTATAAGGTCCGGAACGGATGCTTATTGAGTCTCATAGTGAACATCTGTGACTTTAGGTTTTGTTTTGTTGCTGACAGAGGTGGCTTTACCATAACATTCAAAAATACATTCGGGTAGTTTTATTACCTTCTGGAAGACGGGTTACACGGGATGCGTTATTGCTCTTTGTTTTTGTACGGGGTTAAGAGTTTTCCAGGTATGTTGAAGATTCAGACCAAAGGTGCCTACCGAATTCAATATGAGGATGTACTTTTACACGTCGATGTATAAAGGGCAGCAGTTACTCGTATGGGCATTATTCCATTCAATGATGTATTAATTCTACTCTATTCAATTTACTACTTCTAAATCACCCCAAAACAGACGGGAAAAAAGGTTGAAGGGATTAAATACCCTATTAAAGATTATTCGGACTAAATAAATATAATTCCCGATCCCAGCTACAGTAAGTCCCCGTCCAATGGTCCACACATTAATGTCAAACTTTGTGTCAGATATGAAAATTATTTTGCCACTAACTAACTAACCATCACGCCGTTTCCCCGCAGGGGTAGGCAACGAGGACGGACCGCCATACAACTCTGTCTTGGCACACAGTCCTTGTTTCGTTCACATTCATACATCGTCTCATGCATACTCTTCTATTATTCTGACTCTTCGCGTGGCCCGATTCAAGTATTTGATTCACTTGATCGTGTCATCTCTTCCTCGGGCGTCCCCGACTTCTTCTTCTATTCAATTTCGCATCATATATTCTTTTGATACTCCTTTCTTCGTTCATTTGCTCTACATGCCCAAACCATCTAAGCGTCCCTTTCTTGATTCTATTCATTACGTTACATCAGCTGTTCTGGATATTCATATTTTCAACAAGGTCATACATAGTTTTACCGCACACACGTCTTAGGGATCTAATTTCCACAGTATTCAGTCTACTTTCATCCTTTCTCTGCCAGTTCCATGCCTCACTGTCTTACATCAGGGTTGGTACAAGCACTCTATTGTGGACTGCTAGTTTCGCTTCTTTGGACAATTACTTATTAGCCCCAACACCGTTCAGTCCTCCATTAATGGAATTTCCTGCATTCACCCTTCTTTCAATATCCTTATCGGCCTTTCCATCTCTCTAGAACATACTTCCTAAATTCAAAAACTCATCCACTTGCTCCAAGTATTCTTCATTCCAACTATATTGCACGCTGTTCTCGTACTCTTTCAAACACCATGACTTTTTGCCACTATTTTTTCCATTTCTTTTATTATGTGGACGCTGCTAGTCAAAGTGTTAGAAGTGTTGGCTGTTAACTGTGAAATAATTATCAATAACAGTTTTACCGTTGTCGTCAGAAACTTTTATAAATTATGTGTATTTTTATGGTTATGACTTGTAATTTTTACCAATGATGGGATGTTATAAGGAAAATATATTAAGTAAACAGATTATGGTGAGAAATCGTTATTTTTATAGCACGTTTTGGAGGCTTCAAGGGCCTAGCGTAGAGCCTAGCCGAACATACATGGCCAGAGAGGGGCAGGAAGAATTATGGCCGAAGCAGGTAGTGCGGCGCAACTATGGCTTAAATGTATGAAACCAGGGATGCAGAAGGGAGATTCAAGCTTTAATTTTGAAGAGTTTTAAGTTAAGCAGAGTTTTTGACTTTCTACACTGATAGCTGTTGTTCCCCTGTTTAAAATTAACATTAACCCCTCATAAACAAAATACTATCGTTTTCATTATGAACTAATTGTTTGTTTTACGTGTTGAAATTTACTAATATTGTTTGTGTTTATAATAAATACCGCACAAGAGTCCCAACTGCTCCCAACCGTCTAGAGCCAGTGAGACTATGGCATCCCCAATCGGAGTATGTTGTGAGGATAAAGGTAGTGGGGAGGGGAAGAAGATGGGAAAGAGAAAGGTTGAGAAGTATCTGGCTATTCAGATCTGGTCACCAACACGGTCAAACAAAGCCATTTCAAACGACGTTTCGATTCTGAATGGTGATCTTTCCCAGGGCGATACTTTGAGTATCTACCACTCTGGAACGTGTCGCAAATATACCATATAGTAATGAAATGTGTTATGACACATATTAATTCGATTAAAGTTATTTGTGGTAGTCGGGTTTGAACCTGTGACCTGTGGATTCGTAGTCGAGCGTCTTACCACTCGACCGCCGAGGTCACATGGTCACACATGGCATATTTTTCAAGCACATATCTGTTAATAAATTCTTATGCTGATCTTTCTCTTATGAAAAGTGTGTAGGTAGTGAAAATAAACATCAATAAAATAATAATTCGATAAAAACAAAAACTATACAATCTTCTGTACCAAAATCCCAGACTATCCATGAACACCCCTGCAAGGCCTCTCTACAGCATCCAGCATCCAGGCTGTGATGTACCGCCTACAGAGGGCTGATTTATTAACCCTGTGAACTCAGTTTAAGGGAGGAAGATATTTTACTGCGACCCAACGGAACGCTTATCATACGAAGGGATGCAAAGTGGCTCCAGTGATCATATTTTAAAAGCCACGAAAATATTCATAGAGCAGTTATAAAATAATGTCGAGATTTTCTTCTCGAATCACTAATGTTATGAATACAGATGGTGAGAATTATATTACTTTAGAACAGGATATGATTAAGAGGTCACACTACGCTAGAAATAAATTGGCAAGGGGGGTTCCTAGTAATAGGAAAAATTCCTTTGCATTAATTCTATTAAGCTATTCATGTTATATTAAACCGTCGAATAGTATGATAATCCGTCGGAAAGGTCAACACATAAGATTTCACTAAGCTTTCGAAACGGACGTTTAAATTTTAATTAATTCTGATGAACATATTACAATAATTTCTAATGTTTTTAGAAGAATCGTTTGAAATAGGACAATGCTTGAAAAACTCCTGCTACCATGATTATAAACGAAAAATGTTGATTCTGCAATAGAGGATTTAATAGCTGGGCTCAATACAAAAGATCTTACACTTTTTTTTGTGGGTTAATGTGTGTAGAAGTGACAATCAATTCAAAGGGTAGACGAAAACATCAAGCGTCTAAACCCCTAATATATATATATATATATATATATATTCCCCAATAATAATAATAAACCCCCTTGTGCAACGGGAAAACCCAGGAAAGGAAGTGTTTGATTTACCCTCACCAAAGGAAGCGTCGACCAATAAGAGGTCAGTTCCCAGGAAGAATTAACCTTTAAACCACCAATTCATAGTCAAAGTTCTTACCCCTATGCTATAGCGGTCACCACATTGTGAAATTAAAAGCTTTGCACTATTCCAAGTAGCGCTACAATTAAGTTAGTTCCCATGCACCTAGACCGAATGATAGCTTATTAGGGGGATAGGGGACGCATGCAGAATGCAACCCCTAATTACTTCGCGAGTACTTTTATACTGAGTTGCAACCCTCTCATCGCTGCGGGAAAGTTTCAAGGCTACAGAAGACGGGCTTGCTGACTTTAGCTGGACAAAGTTTTGGCAACAGATTAGTGATTATAAATATATCATACCTAGTGACTTCCGCTTTAACTCGATTGGGACATTTATCAACTCTGATTTTAACAGATAGTGGTGCAATTTATATTTCGTGTAATGAAAAAATGTGTTTAAATATTTTTCGCTTTTAAAATAGGTAAGATTGATGGCCAGATTTAAAAATATATTGTAAAATATTAAAATAACGTGTTCATCATTACCACACTTTTTTAGTTGTGTAGGTGAATAAATCCCATTTCAAGGCTTATTTTAGTGTCTCTATCTTGCACTAATTCAGTGGCCTTACTCTGTCTTTGAACCAGCTTTTCAAGGATATCCGGAAAGAATGCAAGGGTGATGTAAGCGTAATGAATATAATCAATAAAGGGACGCTTAGAATGTTTGGGCATGTAGAGCAAACGAACGAAGAAAGGAGTGTAAAAATAATATATGACGTGAAAATGAATGGAAGAAGAAATCGGGGACGCCCGAGAAAGACATGGCATGATCAAGTGAATCGAATACTTGAGTCGGACCATGTGAATAGTCAGAATAATAGAAGAGTATAGTAAAAAATATGAGTTGGGGATTTAATTTACGTGATAAAGATTTGTTTACATAATAAATGGATGAACACTTTCAATCTAAGTAGTTTTATTTTTTTCTTGTAAAGTGTGAAATTACGCAGAATTAGGAGCTCTTCTCTTTATAGAAAATCAAGATGACTTAGGTGCCAGCAGAACTATTGATAAACACTATCAGTACCGCTCCGCAATCCAGAATCGAAACGTTACTGTGTTTAGTGCCACTGCACATAGTGGCCAGATTATTTTTCAACCAATAGCTCCAACCAACCTCCCTCTTTCCCATATCCTCCTTCTCCCCACTTCTTGAAGTCTCACAACATACCCTAAATTGGAGATTCTATAGTCCCGCTGGCTCTGGTAGAGACTCTTAATGGTAATCATATAAAAAATAAAACTATTATTAATTTACGATTCCGAAGCAAATGTGTTCAGATTTTTGCTTTAGTAACTAACTAACCATCACGCCGATTCTCCGCAGGGGTAGGCAGAGAGGACGGACCGCCATACAACTCTGTTTTGGTGCACACTCCTTGCTTCATTCATATTTATAGATCGTCTCATACATACTCTTCTGTTGTTCTGACTCTTCACATGACCCGATTCATGTATTTGATGTACTTGATCGTGCCATGTCTTTCTCGAGCGTCCTCGACTTCTTCCTCCATTCACTTTCGCATCATATATTATTTTCACACTCCTTTCTTCGTTCATTCGCTCTACATGCCCAAACCATCTAAGCGTCTCTTTCATGATCCTATTCATTACGCTCACATCAGCCTTGCACAGGGATATCTATGCAAGTGAAAAAAAGCAAAAGCATTATTTTACATAAAATAAACCATCTTACAGAAGCAACGAAGAATCCTTACAAATTTTGCAATGCAAACGAGCGCCAAATGTAAAATAATAATATGGCGAGAGAGAAAGTACGGGTAAGTGTAGAATTATTTTAATGGTTCACTCCGAAGCAGTTCTTCCTCGTCATCTTTCGTCTTCTCCTTACAATTCTTATTTGTATTCCTCTCTTTCGACTCGTATTCTCGCGTTCCACCCCCTTCAACAGGAGAATGCAATTCTCTAGCAGGAGAAACAGCCCGCAGAAAGATGTAGTGAGTTAATACGAGGTGTTTGAGTTTTGTTCAGTTCACGATGTTACGAAGAAAACCTGTAATTCATTATTTATGACCTTTAGGTAGAAGCAGACAAATGGGCTCATTTATTTTCAAGACAAATTTCATCAATTTGAGCTGATCGAACATTACGTAAAGTAAAAAAATTACCCTTGGCGAAAGATTTAACAAAAATATACTGAATTCTATTTCGCCATATTTTTTATACAATGAGCTTTTGCAGTGTTTGAAAGAGAGAGTACGCAAACAGCTTGCAATATAGTTGTGAATGATGAATACTTGGAGCAAGTGGATGAGTTTGTGCACGAGTATTTAGGAAGTATGTTTACGAAAGACGGAAATGCTGATAAGGATATTGAAAGAAGGGTGAATGCAGGAAACTCTATTAATGGAGGACTTGAACGCTGTTGGCGAATGAGATCCCTGAGACGTGTGTGCGGTAAAACCATGTATAACCATGAATGTAAGGCTGATGTAAGCGTAATGAATAGGATCAAGAAAGTCAATGTGAATAAAAACATGTATTGACAATACTTTATCGGCCGTTTATCTAATTAGAGAGATTTACTTTTGAACTGCATTCTAAACAACTTTAGTTTTTCTTATTGATGCTTTATTATGAGAATGAAATAATATTCATGGGATAATACAGGTCAACAAGCGCTATGCCATTAGGGGCAGAGGCGTTCACTCCATATATGGTAGGCACATAAGCACTGCCTACCCTGCCGTACTCAAATAGAAACATAAATTATATTGGATAAAATAAATCTACACTTTCAAACATACGGGCAAAGTTCAGCTAATCGCACCGCCCGCGCCGCGAGCGCCCCACCGACCGTTCTACTATAGCGTGTCAAAAGCAGTAACTACATATGCCCAAACGCCACCAACGTCAGAGTAGATTATTTTATGTTCACTAGACTACACAAAATATGTATCCTGTGCGCGTTCGAGTGGCTCTTTTGCGTAAGTATCTTTGTTATTGTTTAGGCAGTGCTTTACAGACCAAATGCAGTAACAATCAGTGACATCTATCTTTGTTATCGATTAATCCGTTAAATTTTAGCTAAATTCTTTATTTCGGGATATCTGAAGAGTTAAAAAATATTGCTTTGGTGAAAAAAAAAACCAATAGAAATTCACTGAAGTAACATTATAAGATGGAAAAATGATGTTTGGCATTTGGAGGATTGACCCAAATAAACTACTTTCTGCATACTTACATTTGGTCTGATGATTGGATTTGCAAGGCTGTTTGAAACGTTGGTTCAAGAAGGACGAGGGAGCCCATAAAACGAACAAACGACCAAAAGTTTACCGGAATCTTAGAACAATCAAAAGTTTTCGACTAGCACGTCCTAAGACTTTGTAAGAACCGACATTTATTTAATTCGACCTTTGTAGTAGGTATGTAATGTTTCAGTATTATATCAAATCTAAAAAAAACGCTGGTTTTAATATTATTTGTAAACATTTGTTTTTTTAAATGATTTATTTGTACTCGGCAGAACATACCAAATTTACTCCATTTTATTGCTATAGATGTATTATGAATTACAAACTAATTATAAAATAAATTGGATATTTAATCTTCTAAATTAATAGTTCTCTTTGAATATTAAAGATGGCAGCACTGTATTTTGTAGCTATCACGTAGATGATTCCTTGTACGACAGACGTTTTACAGTATTAATTCTATCAGATATTGTTGTTGGCATCTCGTTTTATTTCGTGCATATTCAATGCTCTTTACACTTTTCAGCAATTTCAATTTACCTACTTCGTGAGGTTTTTTCTATAAGTTGAAAAGGAAAAGTGAAAGCATTATACATAAAAGTGGGTTTGCTTGGTAAAAATATAATTAAAGAAAAAAAAAATCTAAATCTAAAGATAACAAAACAACTTTATTCTGATTCCAAAAGATTTAATTTTCCCTTTTCACAAATTTTATTATTACTGTAATTAAACATTATACGCATTTAATACCTTCACATATCGATGTTTGGTGAAACATAGAGTAATTCCTTTTCCACGGTGTTAATATTATATACGACTGCATTTTGATGAAAATCTCTTCTAGGAATTTACCAAACTAAATGAAAACCGTTCGAAGGGTAGGTACCTGGATATGATGGAAAAGCGTATGATGAAAACTAAGGATATGACGTCCTCTCAGAAGATAGAGAATCAAAACAAATCATTTTATATTTCCTAGAAACTGTAGCTGGAAGCTTCAGGAATCAGATTTATGGCAGGAAAAAATATTGTCGGAAATGGATATGGGACAATTGACATACCTACAGTGTAACATGATAAATTATACAAAAAATGTAATTGTCTTTCTTCTGCCAGTTTCACGCCGCACTGCTACACATTCGTGTTAGTACCAGAACACCATTGAGGACTGCTAGCCTCGATTCCTTTAACTATGATTATCGTTATTATTCGTAATATAATCATCCATGGTTTTACCACACATAAGAGCAAGGGAATTTATTTCTATTGCATTCTGTCTTACTATTGTCCTTTCTCTGTCAGTTTTACTCCCCACTTGCAAACATTAGGGTTGGCATCAAAAGTCCACTGTGAACTACTATCCTTGCTTCCTCTGACAAGTTAATAGCAACTACATCATGTGAAAGCAGTTGCTAGCTAATCCAATATACAAGTAAGACTGCAGAGTAAAACCAACGATCGGACATTGCAAACATCGCTAGGGTGGAACTCTCGTTGCCAATAGTTGAACAAACGAGAGGAGAATTCGTCAAAGAATTCCACTTTAAGTACGTCTTGCCGTCCCTCTACCCTTGCATCCGAGGGGCGGTATGCAAAACCCACCCCTCGTCTGGAACCTTCGGCTCTTTGAACAATTTGACACGAAGTAGAATTTTGTGAAAATTGCTCACGTCTGGATTAGAGGGGTAATATGATTTTTTCAAAGATATTTGAATTCTTTTGCGATTATGCTTGTGGTTTAGCGAATATGTTTTGTGTAATATAGTTTCTGTAAGCAACAAAGCTCGCATATAATATCTAGTTTCAAATTAATATCTAATCAAAGGTACGTAGGCAGGCACGACGCCCTAAACTTATTAACACGAATGTTTTCTAATTAACTGTAACTAGATTCAATAATTTTGTAAGTGCCTAAATCAAAATTATGAAATAAATTAAATGTATAAATATGGAAGATTTTTTTTCCCAATTTGATATTGAACATGCAGCTTCATCCCTTGAGGTGACATTTCACAAAAATGGCGCCGTATAAATTATACAAGCATTATTATTATTGTTATGCGCGTTGCCGTGGCGCTCTCGGAGCAGCCTGGCGTGTTTTTAGTCTTTCTCGTTATTTTTCGCCAAATAAGTAGGATATTTTACAAATTACTTCTTTAAAATTACACTAAAATTACCGTTGTTGTGTATAGGTTAAGTGAATAAACTCTAAATAATTTTAAAGTGACTAGTTTCGACGTAATTTCGATTTTTAAGAAAATATTTGAATCTTCAAATATTAGTTTTTTTAAATGCAGTGCCACAGCCCGAGAATGGTCGTCACACGATGACCATTTGCCACATGTTTCGTCCCTTCGACCGCCGGCCCGGTAACCGGCAGGCGGCCTTTTTTCGTCAATTCAATACAATCATCAGTTCTTCTTTTTGCCTGCGCATATAACCTGTTAGATATGTCGTGGCGCTTTTGCAGCTGCCTGACGTCTTTTAGTCTTGTTATTTTTCGCCAAATAAGTAGGATATTTCACAAAATCACTTCACAAAAAAAAAAAAAAAATAATAATAATAAATAAATAAAATAAAAAATAAATAATTAAATTAATAAATAATAATTAAAATAATAATCATAATTTTAATTTAAAAATTGTGTCTATCTGATGGGACCTGCCAGGTAAGTATGTTCCTGTATATTTTCTTATCTAAACTAAGAATTAATATATAATGATAGAAAGTAAGATCTGTACAGCGCCCTTGAGGTGATTTTTCACAAAAACGGCGCTATACAAATCGTCCAAATATTATTATTATTATTATATTTTTGATGTCAAATATTTGAAATATTTATCATTTTGTTTCATACATGGCAATACTTTTTACTGTTATTATTAAATTAAATTTTTTACATTTTCAATTAAAATTCTGAATATATAATCATTATTTCTTTAGTTTACCACACTTTTTAATTCTCTCTTCTTAATATAATATAACAAAAAACTCAATCAATGATAAATAATACAAACAAAAGCAAGATACACAAAAAGAGACAAAAAATACACAATATAATTATCCCAAACAATGTTTTTTTTATGTTTAGGCACTTTTTTCTGAAATTGTACAAATCATCGACAAAATGTCTACATCAGCACACTCTATCCTATTATACGGTCGGCACATATGAGACGGAGGGCTAAAGTAGGCAATATTATTTTTAAATGTACTCAGATGGAATGTACTATGGTGTCTTAAACAATAAAAACTAGGTACATTTATTTCAATATTGCTAAGACATACTATAGTATCGAGATGACCGTGAATTATTATATGTAAACATATTAAATGGATAGTTCAAAGGAACTTAAATAAAAAGAATAAAGCAAGTTAATTATACGATTTTCAAAGTATTTAACTAACTAACCGTCACACCGTTTTCCGAAGGGGTAGGCAAAGAGGACGGACTCCCATATAACTCTGTATTGGTACATACTCCTTGCTTAGTTCACATTCATACATCGTCTCATACATACTCTTCTGTTATTCTGAGTCTTCACATGACCCGATTCAAGTATTTGATTTACTTAGTCGTGCCATGTTATTCTTGGGCGTCCTCTACTTCTTCTTCCATTCATTTTCGTCTCATATATTCTTTTCATACTCCTTTCTTCGTTCATTCGCTCTACATGCCCAAACCATCTAAAGGTTGAAGGGATTAAAGACCCTATAAAAGATTATTCGGACTTAATAAATATAATTCCCGATCCCAGCTACAGCCGTCCAATGGTCTACACATTAATGTCAAAACTTTGTGTCAGATATGAAAATTATTTTGCCACGAACTAACTAACCATCACGCCGTTTCCCCGCAGGGGTAGGCAGCGAGGACGGACCGCAGTACAACTCTGTCTTGGCACACAGTCCTTGCTTCGTTCACTTTCATGCATCGTCTCATGCATATTCTTCTGTTATTCTGACTCTTCACGTGGCCCGATTCAAGTATTTGTTTCACTTGATGTCATGTCTTCCTCGGGCGTCCCCGACTTCTTCTTCCATTCACTTTCGCATCATATATTCTTTTCACACTCCTTTCTTCGTACATTTGCTCTACATGTCCAAACCATCTAAGCGTCCCTTTCTTGATTCTATTCATTATGCTCACATCAGCCTTGCATTCTTTCCGGATATCCACATTTTTAATACAGTCATACATAGTTTTACCGCACATACGTCTCAAGGATCTCATTTCTACAGCATTCAGTCTACTTTCATCCTTCGTCTGCCAGTTCCATGCCTCACTGCCATACATCATGGTTGGTATAAGCACTCCATTGTGGACTGCTAGCTTCGCTTCTTTTTATAATTTCTTATTTGCGCCAACAGCGTTCAGTCCTCCATTAATGGAGTTTCCTGCATTCACCCTTCTTTCAATATCCTTATCAGCCTTTCCGTCTCTTGTAAACATACTTCCTAAATACACAAACTCATCCACTTGCTCCAAGTATTCATCATTCACAACTATATTGCACGCTGTTCTCGTACTCTCTCTTTCAAACACCATCACTTTGGACTTACTTACATTCATCATCAACTCATTTTGGTTAACTCATTTTTTTTCAAATAATAATTTTATAAACATGGCGTATGTACAGCGCTACAACAATAACATTGCAGTCGACCGCATCGCGTCGCCACCATAGATATTGGAAATGTCAAAAGAAAATAAATCCTTAGACAAAGGCTTTATTTATTAATATCTGACAATTATAACTTTAATGAAACACTCAAATGCATACATGCCTAAAATAAAAGTGAAATTTCTTGATGCAAAGCAAATGTTTCGTATTAAATATTCAGCAGAATGTTTAAAGCCTTTTCCAATCTAGAGCGGTCACTTTAAATTGGCTCGAAATAAGTTTCAATTAACTTTAAACTCAGCTATATTCCCTAGATTTTCCGGACTTCAAGTATTTCGATTTTCAGTTTCGAATACTTTATATGAAGACTCTCAGGTCTTTAAATTTATTTTCAATAAGTTCCGCCATAAACTGGATGCATTTTCCCTACTTTTGTTTGAGTTTAAAATCTCCAAAGTTAAGGTTTAAGTTGGGTTCCGCGGAGTTTTGCAGAGTTTAAGCGGTTTCCCGGGTATCAGATGCGGCAAAATGTTTTTCGAAGGAGCACACACGCTAGGAGTATGTTTTGCATATTAACTATACCATAACGGCGGATAACTTTAACCTTAATAATCTTAACCGAGATTCGACGAAGCTAGAAACACGTTATTAAAGTATAATAAATATGTTTTCGTAAAGCAATCGCTTTGTAGTTTGACATATTTAATGAAAATGAAACAATTACTTTGTATAAAACCACACATTTTATTTTATTGAATTGTTAAATTAAATTAAACAAAAAATACTCATTAATAATAAAATAATACTTTGTTTGAAAACCACAAAATTTATTATGACGAAGCCCAACCGGTTTCGCTTGGATCAAGCTTCGTCAGGGCACATATAATAACTATACATACATATAATATGTGCCCTGACGAAGCTTGATCCAAGCGAAACCGGTTGGCCTTCGTCATAATAAATTTTGTGGTTTTGAAACAAAGTATTCTTTTATTCTTAATATAATGTCTAACCACCATGTGATTGCTTCTTACGAAAAAAAATAAAAATACTCATATTATCTGTCTCTTTCTTTCTGTTCATTTGTTATAATTTAAAAATTATTCGTTTGTTTTCTCACTGTTCTCTTATTTTATTTTATATTGTGTTCTCCCTTTGTATATATATAAACGCACAGTTGGTATTTTTGTTTGGTTTATTTTTGTACCCTAATGGTGCTTAGGTTGAGCAAAACCGGTCGGTCATAACAATAAAAATAAAATCAGTGGTCTTTGACAAAGTTATTATTTCATTTTCATTAATAATAAATATTGTTTTATTCACTTATTTTCATTTTTTGGCGGCCAACTGGTTTAATAATTTCCGCAATATCTTTAGAGCAAATAAAATAATAGCAACAAAAACACATATATTAAAACAACACATAAATAATATTTTTCGGATTAAAATTAAAAGGTAAAATTGGCGTTAAGAAAAAAAAACATTTTAAAATTTTCTTCAAATTTAATATAATTTGGTAACTAACTGACCATAATTTATTTTATTTATTCTTATGAAAATAAACAGCAAATCAACAATTAATCATTTTTAATAAAAAAATAACGAATCATGCCAATTATAAATTTCCCTCTGTTGACGAAAAATATTATAAATGGAGTGTGATAATAACAAGTTTTATTTTAGTATATTAACCAAGTTGGTGAGGGGGAGAGGATGGTGGAGGAGAACATGGGAATAGGATAAAAATGATGCCGTTTTTTCCGCAAGGGTAGGCAGAGAGGATGTACCGCCACACAGCTCTGTTTTGCTTGCACACACTCTTTGCTTCATTCACATTCATACACTGTCTCATACATATTATTCTGTTATTTTAACTCTTGACTTGTCAGACTCAAGTATTTGATTCACTCGATCGTGCCATGTCTTCCTTGGACGTTCCCGACTTCTACCATTCACTTTCGCGTCAAATATTATTCTTGCACTATTTTTATCGTTCATTCGCTCTACATGCCCAAAGCATCTAAGCATCCCATTTTGAATCCTATTTATCAGCCTTGTATTATTTACAGATATCCACATTTGAACACGGTCATACATGGTTTCACCGCACATACGCCTCAGAGATCTCATTTCTACAGCATTCAGTATACTTTCATCTTTACTCTAATCAATCTAATTTGTTTTGCATTTCTCGTCTCGTATCTGTGTATCTCGTCATTGTAATTTATGTTTCTTCTTAATTCTCTAGGCTTCATCCCCACAAAAACTTAGTTGATAAATAAATAAACATAAAAATATATAGTTTGCTTCAACGTCATAAAATTTAGCTATTTTAACACATCTCTAATTCTACAGAAAAAGCATTATAAAATTGCATGACCCTGTTACATTTTTTTTGTTATATTATATGTAATCTTATACATTTTACCAGTACATATCCTAATTCAATAGAAGTATTATAGATAAGTATACAAATAATGGATATATTCTCAAAGCAAGAATATATATGGAGAGAGCAAAATATTTTTACCCAACCTATACAAATTTACGATAAATCACTTTCTCTGGGTTTTTACGGCGTAAACCGTGAGAGAAAATAGCACCGCTTTTAAATATGTAAGCATTTTTTTTTCCATTTTTTCAGAAAATCATATCCATAATCAAGATGTAACTAGCCCAATAGAATATCTGTTCAAACCAAGACAACTTTTCAGACTCTCATTCCTTAAATTCATTAGAAGATTATCACCATTATCTGTTCCTCACTACGAAAAATGAAAAAAATACCTCCGATATCCTTTATTTTAAATTTGCTCTCATACCCTAAAAATGAAAAAATAATAATAAAAAATAAATGAAAATATATGTAAGAATCAGCTAAATTTTAAGTTATTATGATATGGTGATTGTGTCCTGCCAGAAGTAACCTGACAGGTAAGTATGTTGCTGTATATTTATATAAACTAAGAATTAATATTAAGTAGAAATTAAGATTTGTACGCCTTAGAGGTGATTTTTCACAAAAATGGCGCTATACAAATTATCCAAATATTATTTTCCGTTTCCCGCGTCTCCGGCGACTCCGCCTACTAAGTTTTGTTGTGCCACATAACAGGACATAACTCAACGGTTTTTTAGGTTGTACAAATAAACAAAAACATTATGTCGACATGCGCTACGAATGGATGTATAAATACCCTAGTCCTAGCCCTAGCCACGCCCCAGTCAGGGAAAAATCAATACTGACTACACTAACGCTCTATCCTGGTATATTATTGCTCTGAAGATATATTATAAATTTACGTGAATTTGACAAAATTTAAGACACTTATTTTTCACGATAGAGTTATTTTATTTTTGTTGGTCACAAACATGCACTTTCTATGTTAATATAATACGTAAAATCCCATTAGGGCGTCAACAAATAAATAATATAACGTGATACGAACATCTTTCACTAAAGTCTATGCTGGGAATTTCCTTCCGTGAGTTATGCATCGATTATGCTTACGTAACGTATGCCTTATATTTCCAAGGGGAGCTGATAGAGCGGGTTTTCACCTTAACCTGAGATTAAGGATGTTTACATATTGTATACTATATATTATTATACAGGGTCGGAAGGACATTTATGACGGAACATCCCCTAAACACTCAGCTACAGTACGCTCTTGGACCAGATAAGAAACTTCCATCCCTTCGATCCAATAATTTAGAGTGACAGGAAATATTATGTTAGTACCCTGAAACACGTACTGAAGAACTTGCCATATATATTACCTGCTGGTAGTTGGGTGACTTAAGGGCGGTAATTTTAATAAATTTGAATAACAAAGTTGGCCGAAATGCGTAAGTTACGTACTAAGGCATAAAAAATAAGGACCTTTATATAGGGAATCATAAAACACGGTGCTTGCTTCATGAAAAGTGTCTGTTTTGAATACTTCGATATTAAATTGTATGCTTGCAAGTCATTGATGTACGGCACTATAAAAATATTTGACGAATCACCAAATGATGTTGACTCAGAAAAGGGACGCTTAAAAGTTTTGGGCGTGAAGAGCGGATGAATGAAAAAAGGAGTGTAAGGAGAATTACATAACGCGAAAGTAAATGGTAGAATAACTTGGGGACGCCCAAGGAAGACATTGCGATGAAGTGAATCAAATACTCGAGTCGCATAAGTCAATATTCAGAATAACTGAAGAGTTTGTTTGACACGGCGTATGAATGTAAATGAAACAAAGAGTATGTGCTGAGACAAAGTTGTATGATAGTCCATCCTCTCTGCCTACCCCTGCGGAGAAACGGCGAGATGGTTAGTTAGTTGAGTTAATTAGATTATCAACAAGAAAAAAATCAAGCACACAGAAATTCTAAAAACAGAAATTAGTGCAATATAAAAAAATATTTAATAATTTTTGTTTTTTTTTGCCATAACCATTAATTATAACTTGCATAATTTTAATAAAATATTCTTAAATTTATAAATTTTCTTAGAAAAATGTGTTTGCAATAACCGTGTAATATATAATATATATAATATGTATAATATGTATAATATATTATATATATAAATATATATATAAAAGATTATATATATATATATATATATATATATATATATATATATATATATATATATATATATATATATATATATATATATAATCTTTTTTTAAAGGTATGTATTCCTTTCTGCATTTTCATTATGTGTGAGATATTTTGAATAATTTAATTTCTGAAAATTTGGCTGCTTTCTCAAAATGGACAAAGGAAAAAGTTACGGAATTTTCATATAAAAGTTTAATGAGCTAGATACTTTCAAGGAAATGTGATTTCTTTAAAAGCGTTTTTTTTTCTTAAAATCCACGCTGTAAAAGTTTAATGAGCGGAAATTTCAGAAATAAAAACACAAAAAGATTAATTCAGAGCTTTGAAGCACCTTTAAAAGCTATCTTACTTGAGTTTATTAAAAAGGGAAATTAAGAAGGCATGTTTTAAAACATATCTTCAAGTCAAACGGACGCAATAAAAAACATTATCTTTATAAAAATAAACTTATCTAAGCAATTAAAACTAGAAATGAAAATGATTAATAATATGTAAATATACACATCGTGTTTCAGGGTAGTAACGTAAAACTTCAGAAGACGATTATTCACGAAAATCAAAGAATAAATAAATTAAAGTATATCAAATAGGGCTACTTTGAAAACAGATGGAATTTGGATTGTTTTTTATAGTGAATATCGCACAAGAGTCCCAACTACTCCCAACCGTCTGAAGCCAGTGGGACTTTGGCATCCTAAATTTAGGTAATGTTGTGAGGCTGAACGTAGAGGGGAGAGGAAGGAGATGGAGAAGAAGTAAGTCTGAAGGTAGCTGGATATTCAGATCTGGTCACCAGTCACGGCTAGTCATTCCAAGCAACGTTTCGATTCTGAATGGTGGTATTTCACCAGAGCGGTACAGAGCACCTACCACTCTGGAAAGATCCGCAAATATACTATATTTTAATTTGTGTTACTTAAATATGAAATAACACATATTAACTAGAATTTATTTGGTACGCCGAAATTCGAACCCGCAACTTCTTCGTAGTCGGGCGTCTAAACCACTCGACCACGGAGGCCATCATTGTAGCTTCAGGTAAGTGTATTGCTGTATATTTTCTCTGTTACTTAATTTAAATAAATATTTATATAAACTAGGAATTAATATTAAGTATTAATTTAGAACAGCGCCCTTGAGGTGATTTTTCACAAAAACGGCCTATACAAATTATCCAAATATTATTATTCTTATTAGCTTCACAGTAGATTAATCGTTTATCACGACAGCGGTAGACGATTGATTCATTTAATAGCAGACATAATACCCACACTAAAAAAATCCACGGAAAGGAGACGTGAGACGTATTTTCTTATTTACTCGTACTTTATTTCTAGAGCCATACTATAGTAAGCTATCGATTTATCACGAGTTAAATGGCCTTCATAATAATAATAACAGAGAACGTATATAGCGCAGTTTTGTGATATTTCACCTCAAGTGCGCTTCATACTAAATTAATTAGGCTAATAAAACTAACTAACAAGGAGAAAATAACATGTAATATGTATACAAGTTAAAAATATCCAAAATCATGATCATCATCATAAATCATGAGAGAAAAAGGTTCAGATATGGGTATAACAGTGCATGTGGATATTAACAGATTAAAAAACAATTTACCAGGAGCTAAGGATATAAAAATTCAGATGAATTCATATTTACACATTTGTCAAATCAAAGAAAAGGAAATAAGATTGAGGACAGTTAATATGTTGACACTTAAAATATTAATATTCAAGTATTACCATATATGTAAACGATTCAAAAAATTCAAACAGTGTAAATATAACAAGTAACAAAACAACAATAAATATTTTATAACAATGAGTATATGGTTATCAGTAAACAGTAAGGACATTTAGTTGTAAGGATACAAGTAAGGAGAAAACCGAAACAAAGCAAATTAAGGACGTTTTTAAAGAAATTAAATTTTTAAGTTACGTTTTGTATTTAGGATTTTTACACAATTTGGTTTTTAGGACCCGTTTGAACTCTGCTAGGTTCTGTATGTTGGCATGTTTTGGGGGAAGCTTATTCCAGATACACCAAAATAATACCTTGTCTAAACGTGAGATGTACATAAATGTTTAATTTATTTTTTTTACACAATGCATGTATCTACAATATTTTTATATCATTCATCTCTTAATGTATTTGGTGAACAACTGTTTTTATGAGATCTTGTTAAATAAATAAAAGCGCGATCATAGTGGACGGGTTTATTTGATCGAGATGGTCGAGCTTTACGGTGACTAAACTTGTCGAGTACAACAAAACATGTGGCGGGCACAAACCAAACGATGTACATGAACGCAGGGTAGCGCTTAACAGCGGCAAGCAATTCAATTAAAGGCATGATTTTCAAAATCCCGACAGGTTGACACAGGCGACCCGGCGTCGCCCGAGCCAATATTTGCCGTTCACTTAACCAGTCGGGAATATTTCAGCGTCCGGACGACTGAATATCTTTCCCGAAAGGCGTCTGAAACGATCGACACACGCAAATAATATTTTTTAACGATACAGTTAAGTGGTAGATACTATCAGTACCGCCCTGGTGAAAGACCGCCACTCAGAATCGAAACATCACTTGAAATGTCTTCAACCGTGTTTGGTTATCAAATTTGAATAACCAGGTACTTCTTCACCTTTTTCTTCCCCATTTCCTTTCCCTCCTCACACTCTTCAGCCTCACAGCATACCTCGATTAGGGATGCAATGGTCCCACTAGATCCGGGAAAATGGAACTCTTTCGTAATATTCACACCAAAACAAGTGGAAAAAACCGCTTCTAATTCTTTTTTTTGTATATTTGTGTATTGAAATATAAAGTATATTTGCGGCACGTTCCAGAGTAGTAGATACTCAAAGTATCACCCTGGCGAAAGACCATCATTCAGAATCGAAACGTTGCTTGAAATGGCTTTAGCTGTGTTTGGTGACCAGATCTGAATAGCCACATACTTATCAACCTTCCTCTTCCCCATCTCCTTCCCCTACCCACTACTTTGAGCCTCACAACATACCCCAATTGGGGATGTCATAGTCTCACTGGCTCCAGACGGTTGGGGCAGTTAAGACTCTGGTGCGGTATTAAATATAAAAAATCTGTAAAATATTATTCTGAATTCTTTTTAATTAGGATTTTAGAGGTTAAAAGCTCGGTACAACGACCGAGATAATTTTAACCGTCCGCGTCAGCAATACTCGTTGCGCATTGTTTTGGTAGTCAATGGCCCTCCACCTGAACGTTAACATGTCAGTCACCAATATACCGCCTTGCCAAAAATACCTTCAGCTCATTTTATTTCCAAATAATAATTCATCTTATGCTTTCATCTTATACATCTCTTCCGTAAGTAAATGTTACCTCCCCTACAGTGCTTTGAAAAGGTCGTACATTATATATCATTGAGCTTAGTCTCAAAAGCTTTAAGAGGGCAATCATGAAATATCAATGCACAGAGACGAAATGCCTCCCAAAAGGACTACAAAAATAATAAAGATGGGATAAATACTCAAAGACGAGTAAATTTTACCATATTAATATTAAAATAATATTAATAATCAACAACACAAATATGAAACAGAAAAAGCCAGAAAATAAAAAGACAATGGTCACAACCGAAATAAAAAAGAAGCATAAATGCTTTACAGTTAATTCCAATTTCAATATTAATATTCCCCTAGATGCTTGGATTATCAGATGCACGTTTATCTACACCAATCATCGACTAATATCAAACATCCCCTCCTTTTCACATTGTCCTATTCTCTTCACTAATAGTTCATACATTGACTGAAATAATTAATTTGTGATGTAATGTGTGGGCTTGGGCGCGAAAATGAACAATCTGAAAGTATGTTGCGTATTGTATTCTGATGATGCGGTGGTGATTTACAACAGTATGGAAGATCTACAGTTTCTCCTGTCTAGGGGATATAAACCAAGTATGTGTGCAGAGTGAGTATGATAAGTGTAAGTCCAAAGACATATTGTTTGAAAGAGAGAGTACGAGAACAGCGTGCGATATAGTTGTAATTGATGAATACTTGGAGCAAGTGGATGAGTTTGTGTATTTAGGAAGTATGTTTATGAGAGATGGAAAAGCTGATAGGGATACTGAAAGAAGGGTGAATGCAGGAATCTCCATTAATGGAGGACTGAACGCTGTTGGCACAAATAAGAAATTGTCCAAAGAAACAAAACTAGCAGTCCACAATGGAGTGCTTATACTAAACCCTGATCTATGGCAGTGAAGCATGGAGCTGGCAGAGGAAGGATGAAAGTAGACTGAATGCTGTGGAAATGAGATCTTTGAGACGTGTGTGCGGTAAAACCATGTATGGCCGTATTAAAAATGTGAATGTCCGGAAAGAATGCAAGGCTGATGTAAGTATAATGAATCAGCTTAAGAAAGGGACGCTTACATGGTTTGGGCATAAAAAGAGGATTAAGGAAAAAGGGAGTGTGAATAAAAATATGACGCGAAAGTAAATGGAATGTTGAAGAAATCAGGGGCGCCTGAGAAAGACATGACGCGATCAAGTGAATCAAATACTTGAGTTGGGCCATGGCAAGAGTCAAAATAACAGAAGAAAATCTATGAATGTGAATAAAACAAGGAATTTGTGCCAAGACAGAGTTGTAAAGCGGTCCATCCTTTTTGCTTACCCTTGCGAAGAAACGGCGTGATGGTAAAATAGTTATTTGATGATTTAATTTACATCAAAAATATATGTAATATATTGAAATGCAAAAAGTTCTGATTATATATATTTCAACACTTTTTAGAAGTTGTTGGCAACCTCTGCACACGAAGTAAAGAATGCTCCACTAAGTTAAATGAAGATGACTCGGTGGTTTGAAGGTGTTAACAATGTTGTCTACTCGGAGGGCTGTGAGGCGGTGAGACTAGAATGCTACTCGGATGGCGCATGTCACGAGTCTCGACTTTAGACGAGAGGTCCTACCCTGCTACTCTGTCCTCCCATCCAGGCTTCAATAAGGCTTTTGGGGTCACCAAAATTCTTCTCCTATGATGATAATAATGCTTGGCTAATTTACATAGCAAGATTTTTGTGAAATATCAATATAAAACTATAGATTAAAAATTAACTTATCGATATTTATAGCTTAGTTCTATAAATTTTTCGTGGGCTATAAAAAATTGACGAACTTTCTGTTTAGTAGTAGATCGAGGATTGAGGATCGTGGATCATTGCATGAAAAAATATTATTATTCTGATTAGTCTGGTGGTTAGCCTAGCTTTGTAAATTAGGGAAATTCTGTTATTTGTGGAAATGATTTTTTATTGTTTTTAAAAGAATGACAAACATTCCTGGGTTACAAATAACGTGATAATATCCATCATAACAAGCGGAATGACGGAGGACTTAGCTATCGGAGGAATTGAACTGGTGATCCCTTAGTGAGAATCCGACGCGTTTGTCCACTCAGCTACTAACCGGAAGAATTTCGGAATATGTTTATACATTGTTCCGTTTATAGCGAAAAGTAATAAAAATGCTCGTATAAGAAACAAAGAAGTAAAAAACTTCGCTAAACTATTTTTAATTCAAGAAAAAAAAAACAACTTGTTTCGTTAATGATAATAAACTGCAGGTATCGTGTAGTTCAAAGACTAGCTATCTGATGCCTGCTTCCTACAGAATTCAGAACTAAACTCAAAACGCATCTCTTTAGGAAATCATATCCATAAATTGGAAAAATTAAAAACAATTGCCCTAATTTGAAAAAGCTAGGCTACTCTGTTAGCCTCTAAACTCACCAGTATAATAACATTCCATGCACGGGCCGGCAAATTTTCAATCTACTGCTAAACAAAAAGTCCGAAACTTTTTCACTGCTAGCGACATATGTATATATTAATAATTAATAATAGGATTTATTTAAAAATAGAACATATATACTTTGTTTTTAACCACTTTTTTATTTAATATTTTGTCTACCGGTTTCGGAAGTACCCTTCCATCATCAGGACAATATTAAATTAATCTTTAGATAATAACTTCATCTCTTCTGGAAGAAACATATGTGGAGATAAATTCTGTACACGATCAAAAAATGTATGTTTTGAAGTATCTGGAGAATGTATATTAAGATATATATACTAGATTTATTTAAGCCTATGCACTAAAAAGTGGCATTAATTATGGTAAATTATTATGGTAAAGCCACCTCTGTCAGCAACAAAACACAACCTAAAGTCACAGATGTTCACTATGAGACTCAATAAGCGTCCATTTCGGACCTAATAGTATATATTCCATAGACTTACTTAAAATTGTACCAGTGTGTAGATGCCCGTAATAAGGTGAAACCGGTCAGATCTTTAATAAAAAAATAGTGGAATAAAGTTAGAAATTTGGTTTTATTAAAATCATTAAAATGGAGTTCTACCACGAATTAACAGTTTCAAATTTAGAAATAATTTTCCAAGGTATTTCGATAATTGAAGCCATAGTTTTTTTAGCTTTGCGTTGATACCTTTGAGGTGATGTTTCACAAAAATGTATCATTATTATTGTTATTATTACTAGAAGCTAGTAATAATACTACTGGCTACTGGCTGGGGTGGGTTCCAGGTGGCATTTTCAAAAGGTATTTTCAATTAGACGGAACTCAAATAATAATAATATTAACTCGGGCCAGTATTCATTATGCAAAGCCAGATGTCGCCAGCTGTACTGTTATATTCTGGTATACTGGATATTAATACCGTGAACAGTGACCTAAAATGAAGTTGACATTGGGGATATTGAATTAATATCACGATATTCGTGACAGAGTGGCGAGCTCAATGTCTGCTGAACCCTAGACCCTTGGATATAAGTAAAATATATTAAATAGGTACTTTACACTTTGTTGTTTTTTTTATTTTTTTGTAGTGAATACCGCACAAGAGTCCCAACTGCTCCCAACCGTCTAGAGCCAGAGAAACTATGGCATCCCAAATTAGGGTATTTTGCGAGGTTGAAGGTAGTGAATAAGGGAAGGAGATGGGTAAGATGAAGGTTGAGAAGTACCTGGCTATTCAGATCAGGTCACCAAACACGGATAAAGCCGTTTCAATTCTGAACGGTGGTCTTTCACCAGGGCGATACTTTGAGTATCTACCACTCTGGAACGTGCCGGAAATATACTATGCATCATTGTGAATGAATTAAATGTGTTATAACACATATTAAATAAATAAAGTTTATTTGCGCACGTCGGGCTTGAACCAGCGACCTCTGGTTTCGTAGTCGAGCGTCTTGCCAATCAACCCTGGAGGCCTTTGAACACACTAGTGACACACTCTCAGTGTTGAAAAGAAATTTGCCATGAATTTAGCTACGCTGAGTGTCAAATAATAATAAAAAAGTTTTTATTGTTAACAGTTATTTTTCCCCGAGGCTTCGTCAAGCTGTTAACGAACAGAACGGAAAGCTTTTTAATATTTGATTTTCGCAGTGCGAGTTTAAAAAAAACATATATTTTTTTAGTTATTCAAGTGTTTTAAAAGTGAATTAATTGTATAACTACCTAAACATCGTGCCATTTCAACGCGGGGGTAGGCAGGTTGGATGGAACGCCACACTCTTTGCTTAATTTACAATAATTAATTATTTCATTTACAACGTTTTGTTCTTTTTACTCTTATCATAACCCGATTTAAGTGTTTGATTGAATTGATTGTGCCGTGTCTTTTTTGGACGTCCTCGACTTATGTGCTTCTATCCACTCGCGTGTCATATATTTTAATGATACTCCTTTTTTCATCCATCCACTGAATTTATTTAAGACCGAAGCATCCATGATACAACTGACCGGTTAGTAGCCGAGCTTACAAATGCGTCGGGTTCCACCTACTCGTGGCGAGTTCACTTCCTCAGCTATCTAAGTTTTCCATAATTGCACAAGCAACATCTTCCACTCATAATGATGATAGTAGGAGTTTTTTTCAAATATTGTCAGGTTATTCGTTATTCGGAAACAACGAATTGCTGTTCCTCAATCATCACTCTACTAATTATGGGTATCTGTCTTCACTGTCCAAAATGTCGAGACTTGTTAACTCAAGCCATGGTCTTGAAATTTTTGGAACCAGTCTAAATGATTTTTTGTCATTCTTTACGACTCTACCAAATCCTTGACTTGACCTTGGCTTTGACTTAAATGTTCTTTTTAATGTATTTTTGTCCTATTTTTGTCATTGCTTCATTATAATATTATGTATGTGCTGTTCTTTCTCTGTTGCTGTTGGTACCCATTTCGTGTATATATATATTTTAATTGGACAATAGTCTATTAGTATGTAAATAAATACATTCGAGATCCGGAAATGTTTGTCTTCCCTTTAAAAAAGTAAAATATAAAACATGTTTATTAATAATCAATAGAATAGACTTGACAAAGTCGTTTAAAATATTATTTATTGATGAAAATCTATCATTATAAATTTGAAATTGCGTCAATCGACAGTTTAAAACATGTTCGATTTGATTTTTTTTAATAAAAGTCAAATTAATTATTGTAAAATTAAAGTAAAACCTCACTAGGAATAGCTTCAAATTTGCCCGAAAAAGATAATTGCAAATTAATTACTGAATCGACCAATGGAAGGCCATCCTTTGAGAATAATAATGATCGCCTTTGATGAATGCTTGCTTTGTTTTCAAAGTCAATTTTTCCGTTTGCGTGACCCAAAGACAATGCAAATAATTGATTCTAAGTAAACTAATTGGCGATGGGAACCGTCAAAGAAGTGCTTGGCACACGACTGGGTTGATTACAGAGTGACCTCTGTCGGCTTCCGATGGCAACTCTGCTTGTCTCATTAAATAGTCGAGATCAAAGGAATCGGCAGGTACTCAGGGATTCATTCAATTATGTTAAATTTAAGATTGATTACCTTAATTACCAAGCGGAAAATCCATTTGTTTGTCGCGGAAAAAAACTTACGAGCCGTGAACTGTGGCGTCAGGAAAATTGTACAGGTAGGTATTAATCGGTAGGTTTTCAGGTATTCATACGATTGTGTATAACAAAAGAAACTTGTTTTTCTCAGCAAAAACTCTCGAACGGTTAGCTCTGGCGTTGTAAGAACTGAAATTTTTTTTCTGTGTAGAATTTGTAGGTCAATGAGATATTGAGCTTTTAAATATATTTTTGAAAATATGACAATAGGTTCTCTTGTTTGATCTATACTTTTCAATAGGTTAACAATAAAATCGGTTTTGAAAAAAAAGTGTTGAAACTTGGGCAAAACCGGGCTATAAATAAATAATTATTTATTTTTATGGTTAATACCTTAGAGTATACAAGAGGTAGCCCAAGCCAAAGCCAGTGAAGTCAGTTTTGGACTTGTTTTTGATGATTTTAACATGACTCGGCGCAAATGGGCGTGGCTAAGACTAAGGCTACGGTATTTATACATCCATTCATATCACATATCGACATAATGTTTTTGTATATTCGTATAGCCACTTTTTCACAGTATTTTTATCAACAAAAATATAGCATCTAACCTAAAAAACCGTTTAGTTGTGTCAAGTTTAGTGGCAAAATAAAAAATGTGGGCGGAGTCCTGCCGTTAACCAGCGAAAATAACCAGCTTAAGAACATTACGACAGTATATAGAAGCCGTCCAAGAAATTTGTTGTCTCTTTCTCTCTCATGGTGTACGATGTAAAAACACGGAAACAGTGATTTATTACAATTTCGGATGGGTTGGGTAAAACAAATTAGCTATCCCTCCATATATTGTTCCTTCAAGGTTAATACCGTATAGGAGTCCCAACCGTCTGAAGCCAGTGAGACTATGGCATCCTCAATTGGGGTATGTTGTAAGGCTGAAGGAAGTGAGGACGGAAAGGAGATGAGGAAGAGGAAGGTTGGGTAGTATTTGGCTGTTCAGATTTTGTCACCAAAAATGGCTAAAGTCATTTTAAGCAGCGTTTCGATTCTGAATGATGGTCTTTCATCATGGCGATACTCAGAGTATTTACCGCTCTAGAACGTGCCGCGAATATACTATTTGCCCACGCCGAATTCAATGTATTGTTTGTTTCAGAGTGCTTTCTTTCACACAAACGAAGTATTGAATTTTGTAAGACTAACTACTGTTTTCCACTTGACCACTGAGGCCGACGAACTAGAAATTATTTTTGCTGTCATCTTATGCTCAGAGTACATAGAGTGGTATCTATTCAAGACAGTGTAGTCAGTTTTTGATGATTTTTACCGGACTCGGCAGACCTGGGCGTGGCTAAAACTAAGGCTAGGTTATTTATACGTCCATTTGTAGCACATTATTCGTATTACCACTTTTTTACAGTATCAACGAAAATATAGCATATAACCTAAAAAAACCGTTTAGTTGTGTCAAGTTTAGTGGCATAATAAAATATGTGGGCGAAGTCCCGCGGTGACCTAGGAGACCAAGATCATCGTAACAGTACATAGAAGCGGTGTATTATATTTTTTGTCTCTTTTTATCCCATGGTGTACGACGTGGAAACCCGTAGAAAGTGATTTATCGCAAGTTTGTATAGGTTGGGTAAAAATAATTAGCTCTCCCTCCATATATTGTTACTTCAAGATCTTATGAATAACATGTTATCGTAAAATTTCAAGTATTTTTTTACACCATATATGAAACACAAAGAAAATACAAGAATATATTGCCAATTATTATCAACCAAAAATATATTTTTAATATAAATACACGTTCCAATATGGAGAATAACAATTCAATCATGCATTGAAGAACTTTTATCAGCATTTGAAATGTTTTAAAGACGTAAAAACATCACCTCGCCCATATTTTAGAGTGTTAAAAATAATACATATTAGAAAGCAATAAACAAATAATAATATTATGATATGTAGTATGTTAATTTAATATGAAAAGTTACGTAATCTCGTATTTGGCGTCCATCATAATTTAATCAAGATGTTAGAATGTTAATACAACATTCTTTGCCGTAGACTAAGAAACAATGAATTGCTGTTCCTCAATCATCGCTCTACTAATTAATATTATGTATGTGCTATTCTTTCTCTGTTGCTATTTTTTTCTCATTTCGTGTTTTGTATTGTTTTGTGATTGGACTTAAGTCCGTTAATTTATAAATAAATAAATATAATAAAGTATGTTTGCGTCACGTTCCAGTGTGCTAGATAATCTAGTATCGCCCTGGTGAAAGACCGCCATTCGGAATCGAAAAGTTGCTTGAAATGGCTTTGGCCGTGTTTGGTGACCAGATCTAAATAGCCGGGTATTCCCAACCTTCCTCTACTCATCTATTTCTCCTCCCCACTACCTTCAGCCTCACAACATACCCCAATTGGGGAAGCCATAGTCCCACTGGCTCCAGTCGGTTGAGAGCATTTTAAACTCTTGTGCGATGTTCACTATACAAAAAGCGTTTTTAGAAATGTCTCAGGTTAAGGACCTCAGAGCAATATACCAGGAGAAATATCTTTGCGAAACAGTGTAATCAGGATTATTGAATTTTTCCTGACTCGGGCGTGGCAATGGTTTTTATGGACACACCTTTTTACATCCATCCATAGCACATGTCGACATAATGTTTTGTTTATTTGTATGACCACTTTTTCACAGTATTATTATCAACAAAAATATAGGATATAACCTCAAAAACCGTTAAGCTATATCGAATAACAAAACGTAGTGGGCGGAGTCACCGGGAGACGGATAGCTAGCTTACATACCTAAAAGTGGTGCGATATTATGTAACAACTTGTCTTGTCTCTTTCTCTCTCACGGTTACGACGTAAAAACCCGCAGAAAGTGATTTATAGTAAATTTGTATAGGTTGGGTGAAAAAAATTAGTTCTCTCTCCATCATTCACTTGTTAACTCAAGCCATGGTCTTGAAATTTTTGGTAGCAGTCTAGATGATTTTTGTCATTCTTTACGACTCTACCAAAACTTTGACTAGACCATGGCTTGAATGTTCTCTCTTATGTTTATTTTGTCCTATTTTTGTCATCGCTTCATTTATTATTATGTATGTGCTATTCTTTCCCTGTTGCTCTTTTTTCCATTTCGTGTTTTATGTGTCTTTTTTGTAATTGGACTAAGTCCGTTAATTTATAAATACATAAATATATATTCTTACTCTAAGCTAAAGACAAAGGAGAAAAATAAAGATACAGAAACAACAGAAAAACGTAAGCCGGTGAAAACACGTGGCAGAGTAAAAAAAAAGACGTAGAAGAAAATAAACAGCTTAGAAAGACTTCATACACTGACAGGGGCTGACGATGATGACAAAACAATCTAAGTACATAGGTACGTGGCGGTAAACTTTCTTTTTAACTTCTCCCCCAACAATGACGAAGTCTTTAGACGTTATAGTCCGTAAGAGCCGGTAAATGCACATAATACATTTCTTCAGCGCATTACTATGCAAAACGTTGAACAAAGGGAGCAAAGCACAAAGAAGCTAAGCCTATTAGCAGAAGTAGCTGAGTGTTCAGGAACGGCAAGGCGATGATCGCCTTGGTTATAGAACAAAAGAAGCCAAGTGTTTACACTTGCATCATATGGGTCAGTCAACAGCTAAGCCATTTGAGACAAAGTTTTATTTACAGCGGAAATAGTTTTATCACGAAAAAAAATTCTTGCGAGTTTCAAAGAAATACTAATTGCTTTAACAATTTTTTTCAACAAGATAAATGAAGTTTTGGAAAGGCAAAATGTATATACCGAGGCAGTAGTTTCAGCTCGGTGGTTAAGACTCTCGGTTGTTATTAGGACGTATCGGGTTCAATTGTCACATCATTCTTTCTTTTCTTGTTGTAACAATATTATCAGGACTGAGTTTTTGTTTGTTTGTTTTTTAATATTTTTAAATGGGTACCCGAGACGTATGTGCAGTTAAACCATATATGACCGTGTTCAAAATGTGGGTATCCGTAAATAATGCAAGGCTGATGCAAGCGTAATGAATAGGATCAAGAAAGGGACGCTTAGATGCTTTGGACATTTAGAGAGAATGAACATAGAAAGGAGTGTCAAAAGAATATATGATGCGAAAGTGAATGGAAGAAGAAGTCGGGGACGCCCGAAGAAAACATGGCACCATCAAGTGAATCAAATACTTGAATGAGACGATGTATGAATGTGAACGAAACAAGTAGTGTGTGCCAAGACAGTGTTGTATGGCAGTCCGTCCTCTCTGCCTACCCCTGCGGAGAAACGGCGTTATGGTTAGTTAGTTAGTTAAGAAAGACAAACATTCCCGGGTTACGAATAACCTGGCAATATTTGGAAAACGCTTACTGCCATCATAATAAGCGGAAGATGTTGCTTGTGCAATGATGAAGGACTTAGCTAGCTGACGAATTGAACCCACGACGCCCGGGTTGGAATCCGACGCGTTTGTTTACTCAGCTACTAACCGGTCTGTATGCACCTAGATTGCATGCAGTTGATAACACATATGCAGAGGTGGATCATGCAATTAACTGCACGGAATGTAGATACAAGAAGGCTATCATTTCACAATATATTCAATCAATATTTTTTAATGTAATCAAACAAATACAATGTAGGAGACACTAATGTTTACTACTAATTCTTACTTTTCGTATGAGCAAATAATTTTCACTTGTATCACTGTTAATTGTACCTTTATATGTCGAAGACCACTTGGGCGTATACAATTAAATAAATAAATAAAATCATTGAATTCTGCAAGTTTAACAATATTTGCAATAACAGATTATTATAATTGTATTGCGCTTAAATACTTTCGGTGTGAACAAAGCTTTATTCAGTGTGAACTGAGATTTCAGATTTCAGATTTCAGATTTCAAATAACACTAAAATTACCGTTGTTGTGTATAGGTTAAGTGAATAAACTCTAAATAATTTTAAAGTGACTAGTTTCGACGTAATTTCGATTTTTAAGAAAATATTTGAATCTTCAAATATCAGTTTTTTTAAATGCAGTGCCACAGCCCGAGAATGGTCGTCACACGATGACCATTTGCCACATGTTTCGTCCCTTCGACCGCCGGCCCGGTAACCGGCAGGCGACCTTTTTTCGTCAATTCAATACAATAATCAGTTCTTCTTTTTGCCTGCGTATATAACCTGTTAGATATGTCGTGGCGCTTTTGCAGCTGCCTGACGTGTTTTAGTCTTGTTATTTTTCGCCAAATAAGTAGGATATTTCACAAATCACTTAAAAAAAAAAAAAAAAAAAATTAATAAATAATAATTAAAATAATAAGCATAATTTTAATTTAAAAATTGTGTCTATCTGATGGGACCTGCCAGGTAAGTATGTTCCTGTATATTTTCTTATCTAAACTAGGAATTAATATGTAATGATAGAAAGTAAGATCTGTACAGCGCCCTTAAGGTGATTTTTCACAAAAACGGCGCTACACAAATCGTCCAAATATTATTATTATTATTCTTTACATGAGGGAGTACGGCCACTATCCGTGGCTCTACCCGACGAACTTTCTCCTGGGCATGCTCGGAAATTCACTCCTTGCAGCTCAGGAAAGAGGGGTATGCCGCCAATCACTTCTTCAGACTGCTGCAAGGCTATATTATTCTATCTTCCTGCCTGTAGGACCAACCTGCCAATGTTTCAACCGGTAGGGAGGAGTATTTTGCTCCTGAACAAAATCTCTTCCGATATCGACTTATTTCATGTCAGTTAGGAGAGATTCAGAAGTGAAATCCTATTGATTCTTGAAAAAGTATCTCCTCATTGACCTGATCATCACCACTGCCTGAAATTTTTTTTTTTTTAAATTTTATTTTTCTTGCGGTTCTATATGGTACTTAAATTTGTATTTATTTTGTAAAAAATAAGTCTTATTTCTTATATGCATTAAATTTAAAAGTTTGTCATGTATGAGAATTTAATAAAGATATTATTATTATTTATTATTATTCTGACGTCTTTGACTTATTTTGCATTATAGTATTTATTCTACTTTACGTCCATCCGCTCAAAACATCCGAGCCATCTAAACATCCCTGCGTCAACTGCATTAATTGCGCTTTGATCGACTTCGTATTAATTTTGGATATTTTACAGTAATTTATTTATACGTTTACCTCACACTCCAAAATAATACACAGCGTTTTTTTTTTTGTAGACGAGGTGATAAGCAAAGCTAACACTCCCGTTCTGAGGGGGTGTTCTAATGTCAACCCAAACGAGAGGTTGGTGCGATATCTTGGATAAAGATAACAATATTATGAATATTATACCTATTTCTCTTAAGCATTATCAAAAACAAATTACCTAAGATTATGTCATGAAAAAGCTTTAATAAGCAAGATCAAATGGGGTAACTACGTCACCCCCCTTCGGATCGTACGTTTGATTTTTCAAGCATTTTCAAGCGTGGTGGTAAGGTTAAAGACGTTAATTTCAGTTAAAATTTACGTATATATACATGGCCCGTTTAAAAGAAAAGGTGAATTTTGAATATTCGCGGGCTGTGTACATTCGATTATCGTTTTTTTTTTTGTTATGTTGGTACACTTATGTTTATTATATGTTAGCATTATCAGTCATTTTGGATTAGTGGTTTGTTTTTGACAACTGGAAAGGTTAGTCACGTTTTTGTGTGTTCTTCGATTTTTTTTACTTTTGAAAAAAATGGATCAAAGAATATGTATTAAATTTTGCGTTAAAAATGGAATAAAGTGCTCCAACGCACTTAAAATGTTGACTGTGGGATTCGGCGAGTCTACTTTGTCTCAAAAAAGTGTTTATAAGTGGTACAAGCGCTTTACAGGAGGCCGAGAAGATGTAAATGACGATGAGTGTCCTGGAGTTGTGGAAAAACAAATCATGGATTTTATTCTTAGATCCATTTTTTTCAAAAGTAAAAAATCGAAGACCACACTGTTGGTAAACATATGTTTACCAACATAACAAAAAATAATCGATAATCGAATGTACACAGCCCGCAAAAATTCAAAATTCACCTTTTCTTTTGAACAGGCCATTTATTATTAAATCACAGTTTGTTAAAAAGATTTTTGAAAATAACTTACCCTTGTCAGTCAGCCGTTGTGGATTCAAAACGGTCAGTAACTTACAGCAATATCTTTTTCAAAAGAAACGTTGCTCAAGTCAAACGCGGTCAGCCTGTAAAAAAAGAATTTCCAATTAACAAGGCGCCCTGGGGGCGGGCGGCGGGAAGTTCCGCCACTGCATAATTACCGGTACTAAGACTGTTAAGTGGAATTCGTTCCCGAGGAGAACTTGGGTAATTGTACTGGGGATTGAGAAAGGCAATACTTATTTATGGTTTTAACCCTTCCAGACAGATGTGCAACTATGGTTTGCTTCTTTTACAATTTATCAGCTGTTAAGTCCCTCAGAGCACTTTTCCGCAATAGCATGGGTAGCCAATAGGGCGAGATATGCCAAACTAACTAACTAACCATCACGTCGTTTCTCCGCAGGGGTGTGCGGAGAGGATGGACCGCCATACAACTCTGTCTTGGCACACACTCCTTGCTTCATTCACATTCAAACATCGTCTCACACATACTCTCCTGTTATTCTGACTCTTGACACGGTCCGACTCAAGTATTTGATTCACTTGATCGTGCCATGTCTTTTTCGGACGTTCCGACTTTTTTTACCATTAACTTTCACATCACATATTCTTATCACACTCTGCCTTCGTTCAATCACTCTACATGCCCATCTAAGCGTCCCATTCTTAATCCTATTCATTACCTTACATCAACCTTGCATTCTTTACGGATTTCCAAATTTTTAACACGGTCATGCGTGGTTTTACTACACATATGCCTTAGGGATCTCATTTCTAAAGCATTTAGTCTACTTTCATTCTTCCTCTGCCATACATAAGGGTTGGTGTAAGCACTCCATTGTGGACTGCTAGCTTCGCTTCTTTGGGCAATTTTTGATTTGCCCCATCAGCGTTTAGTCCTCCATTAATGGAGTTTCTTGCATTTACCCTTATCAGCCTTTCCGTCTCTCGTCAACATACTTCCCAAATACACAAACTCATCCATTTGCTTTAAGTATTCATCATTCACAACTATATCGCACGCTGTTGTCGTACTCTTTTTTTCAAACACCATAACATTGGACTTACTCAAATTCTTTTTTACATTTACCTTTTTTTCTATATTCATATCAGCCATTTTCCGTCTCCCGTAAACATACGCCAATTCAACAAAACTTGTTCTCGACTTTATGGCCTGGATGGAGTACTCTTAAATGGCCCTCTGGAGATGGGAGACTTTTAAATATCCCCCATAAATTTAATTCAAACGAAAATTACTTTTGCATACATGTATGTTTTTTATGGATATACATATATATTTGTTCTCCTTTCTCCGCGAGTTTTCTAGGAATATATAGTATTGCTCTGTACTACGCGTGGATACCTTATGGGACAAGTTGTAATTATTGTTGATATAATTTTTATAAATACATATTCACGCTGTAGCAGGAATCAAACCTGCAATTTCTTGACACAACTACATGCGTAAACCTAAGATAAGCCGCTTTTAATTTATCAAAAACATATCACTCAAATTCTAAGATTTTGGTCTGGGTATTGCCAAAGACATTATACTCAGCTAGCATGAATAAAAACGAGAATTACACTATTTTAGTGACTACGTCTAAAAATTCAGATACTTCCTCTAAATTATTTAGAAACCCTTTATCTTTGTCTTCCCCTCTAGTCTTCTACAGTATTCATCTTCTGCTTCAGCTAATTTCAATCTCTAACATTGGGTACCAGTAACAAATACTCCACCATTGAAAAGAAATAGCTTACAAAATTAATCCAAAGAAACCTGTAGGATACGAAGCTGCGATGAAACACCGAATGTTTTTCCAGCTTCAGATGAGTTTGGAAAATAGTGGACTGTAAACGATAAACTATATTACTTAGTGGAAATGTCTAATTATGAATGTGAAACGAATTATGGAATTAATGAAGGAAAAATGGGAAACCATTCACTCACCGATAGAGTAGAAGTTCTTGACTCTTTTTATCACAATTGTATTAATGAAGCGATACAAAACACCAACATAATTAATTTAGTTCTCTGATTTACCACAAAGAACATTCAATTTATTTTTTTAGATGATCAAACATAGAACAAACGAAGTAGCAAAACGAACGAGCAATCACGTTTTTTCATACAAAAACTCTTCTGTTCGATTGTCAACTGTTTAGAATTGTCGCCGTTTTGAATAAAATGAAAATGGTTGAGTAGGTAGGGATTTGGATAATAAACGTAGAGGTAAGAAATACCTAAACTATCAATTCTAACAAAACCATTTTCAATGTCCATCTAGAACAGTTGTGATTCGTTTGTTCCACGAAATAACGTACTTCAAAACATTTTGATAATCTAATCATGTTTCGAAGGCATTGCTCCCGCAATATTTTGTTGTGATTAGAAAAAATATATGATGATTTTTACGTTTTTCGTAAAGCCAAACGCGAGCGATAGTTGGTCTCCGATGTATTCCCACAAAACATAAAAGATTACAAGGTAAAGCGAATGAAATTAACGAGATGGAAGAGTTCGCAGCAGTCCACTGAATACAATATTAGGACAAGGTGAACCGAGTAGGAACGGAACTCTGAATATAAAATTGCCAAATTATCACAATGAATTGATGATGGAAAAAAATATTTATACCACGTCATGTTTTCGCAGAAGTTAGCGCCCCTCGCGGCTATTGATCGATTTATGTACTCTCTTTTAGAATATATTTTCTAATGTATGTAAATTTTATAAAATATTTTAATAATAATTTAATAAAAAAAAATTCTTAATATTTCCCAGTACCAACTGTTCCTAATCGTCTAGAGTCAGTGAGACTACAGCATCCCCAATTGGGGTGTTTTACGAAGCTGAAGATAATGGAGAAGAGAGAAAGACAATTCAAATCTGGTCGCCAAACACGTGTAAAGCCATTTCAAGCAACGCTTAGATTCTGAATGGGCACAAATATACTGTATATATAATCTCCAGTAAAGTTTTGTAAACGTGGGTGTTTTCTATTCCGCTTTTCACAGCCGGTATCATATTGTGTTGTATTCGTTGAAGAATTATTAATTTTCCGGAAGTATGTCCGTAAGCGCCCTGTAGCCCGAATAACTTTTCGGAAGAAAATTGTTGATGAATTTGTTCAGTTAATTTGCGTCGTAGAGTATTGAAGGAGAATAAAACGATATTTTGACGGTCGAAGAAACCCTGTTCCACTGTGGAAAATAATATGGAAGATGGGATTGAAAAAAATTAAGCTTATATATATATATATATATATATATATATATATGTTGAGAGGCTGAAGGTAGTACGAAGGGGAAGGAGATGAGGAAGGGGAAGGTTGGAAAGTACCTGGCTATTCAGATCTGGTCACCAAACACGGCTAAAGCCATTTTAAGCAACGTTTCAATTCTGAATGGTGGTCTTTCACCAGGGCGATACCACTCTGGAACGTGCCGCAAATATACTATATTTTATTTTATATCAATTAAATGTGTTATGACACATATTAATTAAATGCAATTTATTTGCGCACGCCGGGTTTGAACCCGCGACCTCTGGATTTGTAGTCAAGCGTCTTACCACTCGACTATGCAGGCCGTCATTATGGTTTTAGATCACTTTTTAAATACTAATTTTAACTTTACCTACTATCAATGTATCTTATATGGTACCAAGCGAGATTTACGGTCAGTATCTGTTGTATCATCTAACATTATGTAACAAATATCATCATTTTTTATATATTATTTTATTTGTTCTCACTGTCACCTACCTCAGAACAGGTTCTAACGACCTAGTGAGGTAGGTAATGTAAAAAAATAATAAATAGTTATTTGAGGATTTAAAAAGAGGTGTGAGATCGAATAAATAGCGGGTTTATAATAAGATCTAGGTGGCCCAATTGGCAGAGGCGTTACTCCCTGATAGAGTAGAGGTTCCGAGTTCGAGTCTCGGTCGCGAGCGTATTCTTTTTAGTTCCTGGCTTTTTCTGTTTCATATTTACGTTGAAGATTATTGATATTATTTCAATAATTATAATATTAAACTTCATCTCCTAGACTTATTTTTGTGACTTGTTTATATTCTGCTGACACTCCTTTCTCCGTTTATCTCCTTAACAATCAATATGTAATTACCTTAATCACATTTCATTATTTGGTAATTATTTTCGATCTTCTCATTCGTAAATTGATCATTCACGGTTTAACTACACTAACGCCTCAAGAATTTCATGTTTGCTGGATTCAAACAACTTTAATTATCCTCTGCCAGTTTCAAGCTTCACTGCCATAGATATACCAGTGTTGGAGCCTCTCAGTATCGCCCTGGTGAAATACCACATTCAAAATCGAAACGTTGCTTGAAATGGCTTTAGCCGTGTTTGGTGACCAGATCTGATTATCCAGGTTCTTACAAACCTTCCTCTTCCCCATCTCCTTATTTTTACCACTAAATTCAGCCTCTCAACATACCCAATTGGGGATGCCGTAGGCCCACTGACTCCGGGCAGTTGGGGCTCATGTACAGCATTCACAATTTAAAAAAAAAAACAGAAAGAGAGGTAGCAACGAATCTCTCAGCGACAGCAACATATTTGTGTAATTTACCACATATATTTTTAGTATTTAATAATCAAATCATAAGTCCTTCTTAAAGATAAGAGTAGCAAAATATCTTAAAACAAAAGTTTTCAAAATGATACCGTTTTGAAATCTACCATCTTTATTACAGATACAGTTCCAAGTTTCAGGCTCCGTTTTCTTGACATAAGAAATAGAAATTATAGAAGGTCAGTCGAGAAAGAGCGGAAATACAAAGGCTCGAGGAAAAGGGGACGGAGAGGAGAGAGAGAGGGAGAGAGGGGTTAGTTCCAGTAAACATTGCGAAGAACGGGTGTACCGGCGGATTCCCAGACGGTGAAAAATTTAAGATGAAATGTTCAACTTAGACTAGGAAAGATGTCAAAGTAATGAAATAAGTTTCGACTTATTCTCAAGACAATTTGGAAAAAAACGCGATGTAATCGGAACTTTTTGCATGAATCAAACTAAGTTAAGCATTGAAAATTCTCTAAAAATTCTGTGTAGTTTTTTGCTCGGCCGTAATAAAAGCGGAGTCAAGAATACAATTTCATTTTTAAGTGTGCGATAGATGTGCGTAATACATCGATTAACGAGCTGTGTACATTTATTTATTTACGCCCGTTATAGGCTTTCGCGCAAATATTAGCATTAAAATAAAAACAATAAACTCATAAGCAGTGCAAAAAATATTGTAAAAGAAAAGAAAAAATATTTTTAATAACAGGTCTAGAGTTAAATAGTGTCAACAATTAGTTTGGCTCTACCAGACGAGAAAAACTGTACTAAGGCATACCTATAGTGTTATATATATTGGAAATCCTCGGTTAAAATGTTAACAATATTGTTTTATTTTATAAACATATCCTTTCCCATCATGATTTCAAAAGAACTAGGGGGATTTTTTTTACTGTGAATACCGCACAAGAGTCCCAACTGCTTCCAACCGTCTGGAGCCAGTGGAACTATGGCATCTCCAATCGGGATACGTTGTGAGGTTGGAGGTAATGAGGAGGGGAAGGAGATGGGGAAGATGAAAGTTGAAAGTAATTGGCTATTCAGATCTGGTCACCAAACACGGCTTAAGTCATTTCAAGCAAAGTTTTGATTCTGAATCTCATACCACAGCAATGCTTAGAGTATCTAGCACTCTGGAACGTGCCGCAAATATACTTTATATTATTTTTAATGAATTAAATATGTGACGACCCATATTAATTAAATAAAAATTATATGCGCACGCTGGGTTTGCCACCTCTGAGTTCGTAGTCAAGCGTCTTATCACTAGACCACGGTGGCTGTCAGAGGATAGGAGGGAGAAATGAAAGATTAAGGTTGGGAAGTACCTGGCTATTCACTTTTGGTCACTAGAAATGGGTAAAACCATTTCGAGTAACCTCTCGATTCTAAATGTTGGTCATCGATGTATGGATATTAAAAAAAAATACATTTTGAAAATGTATAATCTGCATCTGAAGATGCCCAAAGCATAGTGAAACCGGTCTCGTCTTAAAAAAACCTGAATTTAATCTGTTTAAATTGGTGAAAGCGGTAGTACCTCAGATTGAAAAAATAATTTAAAAACACACTTACTTCCATGCGAACAATTCAACCATTACAGATAGAAGGTGTTTTTCTTAGAAAATTCGGTACAAAAAGCTTGGGTGAAAAACTGAAACTAAGCAAGGATAAAAAATCCTATCAATTTTGTACGGAAACCCGATACTGCGTAGCGCGCACATAATAAAGGCTGTATGTACCGTATTAAATATGATACTTGTAAGGGTGGGCTTACGGCTCGTATTACACGGGTCTGGGGCTTTTGATGGCGCGTTCAAACCCTCGATAACATCCCGAAAGGTTGCTACGGTCCCCGAAATTTATATTGAAAAACAGTTTCAGAGATACGGGAAATAATGACTGATCCAGCTTTTGGAAAAGCTTCAATGAAATGACACCAACAAAATAATTCTAAAGTTATGTTAATGATGAAAGGGTTAATCTAATACACGCCAATTATGAGTTTATGATTTATATTATGATGTTATAAATATAGCGTAGGAAAGACTTTGATTAAATTTGCATTAAATTTTTTTAAATTGAATTATTGAATCCCCTTCTTTGTTGCAAATCATCCAGTTCAACATTCCTTGCCGTAGACTTAGAAACAATGAGTTGCTGTTCCTCAATCATCACTCTAATAATTATTGAGTATCATTCTCCACTGTCTAGAATGTCGAGACTTGTTAACTCAAGCCACGGTCTTGAAATTTTCGGTACCAGTCTAAATGAAAATGACGATGCTAATCTTCGAAGAATACAATTTATTATGTCAAACATCATTGACTCTACTAAAACCTTATTCAAGCTGTGGCTCGAATGTATATTTTTATCCTATTTTTGTCATTGCTTCATTCAAATAATATGTTTGTGCTGTTATTTCTCTTTTGCTCTTTTTCTCATTTTGTATTGTGTATTTTTTGTAATTGGATAATGATCCGTTAAAATAAAATAAAATATTTATTTTTCGTAGAAAGCAATCACTTTGTGGTACGAAATATTTAATAAAAATGAAATAATAACTTTGTTCAATACCACAGATTTTCTTTATTTATTTTATTTATAAAAGCTTTAAGGCTGATTCACACCAACGTCCGGTTCCGCTCAGTGCCGATATTGTTCCGCAAGAGAGCTTATTGATGTGGTATGAATATCGATCAAGGAGTATGTGCCAAGACAAAGTTGTGTGGCAGTATATCCTTCTGCCCACCCTTGTGATATTTAACTACTTATTTAGTTAAATAATTATTTTGAATTGTAAAAATACTAACATCGCAGATTTTTTTTTATCGAAAACCATTTTTTTATCACTAAATAATATTTTTATTAATTATTTATTATCAAAAATATTATTTAGTGATAAAAAAATGGTTTAAAAAAAAAATCTGCGTTGTAAGTATTTTTACACTTCAAAATAATTATTTAACTAAATGAGTAGTTAAATATCACAAGGGTGGGCAGAAGGATATACTGCCATACAACTTTGTCTTGGCACATACTCCTTGATTGATATTCATACCATATCAAAAAACTCTCTTGCGGAACAATATCGGCACTGAGCGGAACCGGACGTTTGTGAGAATCAGCCTTTAAAGAATTTTACATAAAATACATTCAAGTTGAATAAAGGATTACAATACATGGGTAGAATATAACATTAAAGCAAGAGTTAAAAAAAAGTTAGTAAGTAAAACGCAAGTATATAAATATAGCGTAGGTTTTACAATTAGTTATATTATCATAGCATATTTCACAAAATAGTGTAATACGTTTATAATACATAGCATGATAAATTTCAAAGAAGTTAGTAAGTAAAGTGTAAGAATGTTATTGCAGCGTAATGTAGTTACAATTAGTTATATTATTTTAGAAGATTTGAAAAATAATATAGTACATGGCATAGTAACAACAACAAAAATTAATGATAATAACAATAGTATAATCATAAAATTAGTAAGTAGATACTGTGTAAATAGTAAATTACAGCGAAATGCGAAGTGTTTTTATTTTCACATAGCAATAACATAGAATATCAATAACTTTATAATTCTATTGAATACATTTAAATAAGCTAAATTTTAATTTAGAAACAGTGTTGTAACGATAAACATCTATTGAACCATATTTATTATCTAGTCTATGCAGCCTTTGAATGGACGTGATGAATGAATGTTATTCTATTGTTTTCTCACTGTTCTCTTATTGTAATTTATATTGTATTCTCCCTCTGCATGTATATATAAATAGCCGTCTAGTAGTCCAATATTGAGTATATTTCTCGTAAACTTATAAAATTTCACATTATTCTTATATCACCTTCTCTGTGGACGTTTTGCCTCTTTCATTTCATATTACCTGTCTCTTTATTTCTGTTCTTTTGTTATAATTTAAATGTTTTTCTTTTGTTTTCTTACTGTTCTCTTATTTTAAATTGTGTTCTCTTTCTGTATGTACGAGCACATGTTTTTGTTTAGTTTAATTTTGTACCCTGATGATGCTTAGGCTAAGCGAAATCGATCAGTCATAAAATTTAAAATAAAATCTAAATAAAAAATGTTTTAGTTTTAAGCCACTTTATTTATTCAAATATAACATTCGACCGGTTTCGGTTAAACTTAACCTTCTTCAGGAAAGTATATATATAAACTGTTTATATATATATATATATATATACTTTCCTAAAGAAGGTTAAGTTTAACCGAAACCGGTCGAATGTTATATGTGAATAAATAAAGTGGCTTAAAACTGAAACATTTTTTATTTAGATTATAATGTCAAGCTACAAAGTGAATCCTTCCTTCGATAAATTAAAATAAAATCTGTGGTCTTATACAAAGTTATCATTAAATATTTATTTGTCCTAAGCAGTTATTTCAAAGTGTGTTATTTATATGAGTAATTTTAACATCTGTATTGCCCCGATGATGTTGAAAAAAAAAACCTATAAAAAAGTGAGCAAAACAAAGTAATTATACAGATTTTAATTAAAGGCATTTTTTCGTATATGGCGTATTGAAAATAATCAGTTCTCGTTTATCGAACGTGGTGTGTACAGGAAAATGCGGATATTCGGATTGCCAATTCATATTTTTGGAATTTCATCAGGATTCCTTTGAATTCCAGCACGCTGTGGAAGCACGGAGGCTGGGACCTCATATTATATGATAATACCTCCGCAACTCGATCGTGTGTATTAAAAATTTATGAAGTTGGCGCATCCGAACAGGTGAATATATTCGTGAAATAAACTGAGTGAAATAGTTCTACTTTGAGTTCGGAATGAAAACAATCTAATGACTAACCGATCAGTAGCTGAGTGGACAAACGCGTTGGATTCTCACCCGGTCGTCGTGTGTTCAATTCATCTGCTAGCTAAGTCCTCCATCGTTGCACAAGCAAAATCTTCCGTTTATCATGACGGTAGTGGGAGTTTTTCAAATATTGTCAAGTTATTCGTAACCCGGGAATGTTTGTCTTTATTTTTTAAATTTCAATTTGAGATTTCGGACCACCCAAAACTGACCCAACCTTTCTCTTTTCTGTCTCCACTCCCTTTAGCCTCACAGCATACCAGCATTGGAAGAAATTGAAATAATATCAATAATCTTCAACGAAATGTGAAACGGTAAAAGATACGGAAAATAAAAATAATTAGGTCGCGACCGAGAATCGAGCTCGAAACCTCTACTCTATCCGAGAGTAACGTCTCTGCCAATTGAACTAACGAAACCTTTTCATAAACCGTCATTTTTATTGATTTCATAATTTCCTAAAAAATTGTCTAATAACGAATATTTCCTAAATGGGAAATGCCAGAGTCCCAACGGCTACTGGTAGTTGGGATTCGTGTAAATGAGTTTTTGTCATTTTTAATTAAAAGCTAGTTATAAAATTAATTGCTTGCAGACATAATATACATAAATCCAGATATAAGTTTACTAGTCATATCATGTTAACGTCATCAATATTACATATTCCTAAAGAAAAAAATATTAAATTTCGGCAGCTATTTTAGTCTGGAATCTCAAAGGCAAATCAGTGATCGATTACTCAAATTGTCGTAAAAAAATTGGCGACCAAAAAATTATGCTCAAGCATGCAGCTATAAAGAAGACATCTTTATTTAATACGTAAGTTTAACGATGCGTTGAATATTCCAAGGGGGTACCCTTCTGACAATTTGCGCCTTGTTAGCCGCGGTAGAGTCTAATGGAACGTTTTATTATTATATTGCCCACGATCTCCCGTCACAATATGTGCTCCTGGGATAAAATCATTATACTACGTTTTCTGAAAAGGTATTGTTGCAAGTTGATGGAGTGAATTGTATAAAGGTGGCATGAAGCAACTACCAAAATGAACGATTAGTTGAATGTTGGTATATCAGTTCAGTCTGATTCGATTACATAATTATTTTGATTTGTTAATTTCATTAATTGATTCGGATGTACATTTAAAATTAATAAAACAACATCTTTAACGTATTTTTGTAGAAAGCAATGACTTTGTGGTTTGATATATTTAAATAAAAGAAAAAAGAGCTTTGTATAAGACCACGGATCATTTAAATAATTTGATATAATTTAAAAAAGGTTATTCTATTTTTCTCTCGTTGTTCTGTTATATTCTTTATATTTCCCTCTGTATGTATATATAACCGAGCACTTAATATAATGTTATATATACAAACAGAGAGAGAGAACACATTATAAAATAAAATAAGAGAACAGTGAGAAAACAAAAGAATAACATTTATTTTATAACCAAGGAAAAGAACAGAGAAAAACACTGCGTATTTTTTGTTTAGTTATATTTTGTGCCCTGATGATAGTTAGGTTAAGCGAAACCGGTTGATCATAAAAAATAAAATAATATCCGTGGTCTTATAAAAAGTATTTTTTTCACATCTTTAACGCTTTAAAAATTATGACTCTGAAACAATTATACTAAAGGGGAATTTTAATTTATGAATTTTCAATAGGTTTAACTTTAATCTCATTGACTCGGGTAAGCATACAAAATCCTCAACTGAACAAAAAATACGCCAACCCACAACTAAATCGACATTTGGATAAAGAAATTTTAATTAATTATCCATCAAATTATATAATACTCTCCTCTTCAAATTAAAAACTTTTATCAATTCAGCGGAGTTAAAAATAAATAAAGACGTAGATTATAGAGACAGGAACGAGTGACATAGAAGCCATGCTAAAATTAAACAAAGCTTAATGTTTTTCCTTTATGTTCTGTTCACCATCTGCTATACCTTTTGAAACTTTTCGTGAATTTTATTTTTAATAATCTTTTTCTTTTTTATGTATATATTTCTTATGAAGTGTTTTTCTTGGATTATAACTGATGTCAATACATACTATACAAAACATGATAAATTATAACAAAAAACATGTACAATGTGGCCTTGGAACGAGATATCCCAGTAAGGAAACATTAAAACAAAAACTGTAAAAAAAAACAAACTAATAAAATAAGAAAAAAAAATAAAAATAACATGGTGCATGCGTGAAATTTTGGTTGGTAAATGCTCAACGTCCTCCGTGGTCGAGTGGTTAAGGCGCTACAAATCCAGAGGTCGCGGGTTCAAATACAGGCGTGCGTAAGTAATATAAAATTTCACATATAATTGATTTATATATACATATATATAGTATATTTGCAGTACGTCCTAAAGTGGAAGCCAATAATAATCGAAATGTCGCTTGCAATGGCTTCAGTCGTGTTTGGTGACCAGATTTGAATAGCCAGGTACTTCCCAACCTTTCTCTTCCCCATCTCTTTACCTCTTTACTACCTTCATCCAATTTTATTTACTGCTCGATGCCATGTCCGAATAACGCTCACGATTACACTTGTCTCCGAAGAAAGGCTCTATTCTTTCAAATGAAGAGAGAACCCTTAATATACCCACTCACCATTCTTAATCATTTATTTATTCAATTTTTGTTTCTTACGTTATTTTTTTTACATTACCTACCTCACTATGTCATAAGAACGTGTTCTGAGGTAAGTGACAGTGAGTAAAAGTAGAATAATATAAAAAAAAATGATGATATATGTTACACAATAATAGATGATGCAACAGATACTGACCGTAAAACTCTCTTGATACCATATAAGATACATTGTCAGTAGGTAAAGTTGCAAGGCACTAAATCCTTTAATTAAAGACAGTGGATACGATACAAATATACATACATTTTACATCGTAACAATCCTACAATTGTTTATAGTGAACCCATTACATTTTATACCTAAAGAAAAAAACAAAAAAATGCCAATTTTGAAGTAATATACAATAATGACTTAAAATAATTATTATTGAATTATGGTGCAATAATGTAATATCGTGTTATTATGTTAGAGGAATGTAATCTTTTAGGGTCGAGCATTTTACAAAGCTGCTCTAGTTTGTCATGGAATGAGTGAAGAATTTCAAGTGCTATTTTAGGAGGTCTTCAATTTCCTTGCGGTCTTTACTCATTCGCATCTATTAAGGCGGTGCAAACGTGCACTTCCTTCAAATTAACTACCGTTTGATAAACTTGAACAGGTACCCCCACACAAGTTTCGATCCAACTGGTTAATTGCAATGCTTCAACAGAACTATAATTTCATTGCTTTCACTTTCCCCGGTCTGTTATTTCTTAAAACTATCTAGTTAGATCTTATTGTTACCTTCACTAAATTATATAATAATAACAGATGCAACCGCGACAATGGCGTCGGATAAGTTCCGGTCCTGCCCCAGAAGATGGCTAGTCGGTGGCGAAGTAGGGCGGGGAATTAGTGCACCCTCCCTTCGGTGAACATTGTAGAGGCACTGCAGAACCTTGGAAGTTGCAGAAGTTACCTATAGACATTGTTGTATCAAACCCTTGACTTGTTCCATTGCGCTGTTGGGTAATATGTCCACAGCTAAGATTTACATAGGGCAGTGCAGTACGTCTTAAAAAGCAGTTTCCTGATATCGTCACTACAGTTGTAGAGCCGCCTTGAAAGCATTCCGGCCCGTATATTAATAGTTCTTCTTTGTCGTTGCATATCTTCAAAATCGTTCAATCTGTAAGGATATTCCCAGGTATTTACCCTGTTAGGCCACAAACAGTTTGTTTCCTTCTAGCCAGATTAGTGGAATATTTTGAGGCTCATAATGTGTTTGAACATGACGATGACGGACTTTTTAGAGTTATACAAAAAGTTATGCAAGTTTGCGTATTCTTTCCATATTTGCACAAGTCGTCTCATCGAATTAATGGAAATGTGTTATGAGTGTACTAACTAACAATCACGCCGTTTCCCCGCAGGGGTAAGCAGAACGGACGGACCGCCATACAACTCTGCCTTGGCACACACTCCTTGCTTCGTTCACATTCATACATCGTCTCATACATACTATTCTGTTATTCTGACTCTTCACGTGGCCCGATTCAAGTATTTGATTCACTTGATCGTGTCATGTATTCCTAGAGCATCCCCGATTCTTCCATTCACTTTCGCAAGGGTGTATATGGATGGATAATGTATTTGATAAATTGTTCGAAATCAAAAAACAATTCCTTCCTTATTTTAATAAAAGCATTGGCTGTTGCAGCACTACATCGTGACTTTTTCACCTTCAAACACGTCTTGCCTAGCAATAAGCAGGAATATTTGCATCTTCATTGCACATTGCAAACTACTCAAACCTCCAGACCGAGGATATTCACTTTTGAACCGAGTACTATACATATTTATTCAGCCGTATAAATAGATCCTGCCAAGTCTGCAGCGATGGAGGTATAATTCCACGGAAGAAATCATTATTTATTTATTTAATTATATACGCCCTCATGGGCTTTTACATAACAGTGTTATATAAAACATAAAATAATAGTGACATAAAAATAACATAGAGTAAATGATTAGCACCCAAAAACATAAGTAAGTTAATAGAAATATTATAATGCAATAAATTAACAGTAATATTTTTGAAAGAGGTATGCTATTATAGCCTTCTTGTAACTAGATTCAGTGCAGTTGAATATATCTACTATTTCAGCGAAAGAATTACCCACTGTATGCAATCTAGGTACAAGCGAGTATTTAAATGACTCAGTCCTGATATTATTGTCCATTTAAAAATGATTTTCGATCAATAGAATGATAGTCGCTGAAAACCCGTCGAAAATAAGAAATGAACTGTTGAAATAAAATGTTAACTGTAATTTTTTGTACGCGAAATTATGTATCAAAACTTACAAACCGGTTTTTGCATAGCTGTGCCTTCGTCAGGGTAGATATATTTATCGTTGGGAAGGGCAATCCATTCGTTCTCTAACATTGGACCCAACAGACAGAGTCTCGATGCAGATTTCGTACGATGTATTTGAAAAATCAATAATCTTTTTCCTCTGAACTTTCCCACGTACACTCTTATGTACGAGACTTTTGTACAATGATTTAAAATACACTAGATTAACAATCAAGGTACAAAAAATCCCAAATCAAATAGTCAGATTAGGAGGTTTGATTCAATTTATCAACTTTCACAGTAAAATGCTAGTGTTGATGGGAAAACATCGTCAAATGAATTTCATATTAAGAAGAATCTTTGTTGAAGTGAGCGCACGTTTTACTGCTGTATTAACGCGCTTTTGAAAAGCTTTCTTACATCGCTTGTTACATCTTCTTTAGATCGACATTTAGTCACAATTTACCGATGTCGGGGTCAGGTCGAATTGTCCACTTGAATAAAATACCACCGCATATCCAAACATCATACTTTAGTCGTACTATGTGCCCAACATAGTCCTACTTCGGTGTGTGGATTGAAACGTGGTGTCTATCTAAGGCAGTGTAGTCGGTTTTTGATAATTTTTACCGGACTCGACAGACCTAGGCGTGGCTAAGACTAAGGCTGGGTTATTTATACATCCATTCATGGCACATATCGACGTAATGTTTTTGTTTATTCGTATAACCACTTTTTCACAGTATTTTTATCAACAAAAATATAGCATATAGCCTAAAAAACCTTTTGGTTGTGTCAAGTTTAGTGGCATAATACATAATGTGGGCGGAGTCCCGTGGTGACCCAGGAGACCAAGATCATCGTTACAGTACGTAGAAGCGGTGTATTATATTTGTTGTCTCTTTTTCTCTCATGGTGTACGACGTGAAAACCCGGCGAAAGTGATTTATCGCAAGTTTGCATAGGTTGGGTAAAAATAATTAGCTCCATATATTGTTACTTCAAGATTCTACCGTAAACATTATTTTTCTTGATTTTAGGGGTTCCCAATTTCAAAAAATGTTACTTTCTTGTCGCTATAGCGTTTAAACAATTTGTCTGTATTTTGTTCCAGAGTGGAAGATACTCTCGGTATCGCCCTGGTGAAAGATCACTATTCAGAATCGAAACGTTGCTTTCCAGGTACTTTTCCACCTTCCTCTAATCCATCTTCTTCCCCTCCCACTACTTCAGCTTCATAACAAAATTGTTAATGGTATTATAGACAGCCTTGTTTTACTTAGCTTAATTACCTTCCATGTAGCTAATATAACTACTCGATCCAAAATTATTTTTAAATGTAACAGAGTAACAATATATGGAGAGAGAGCTAATTATTTTTACCCAACCCATACAAACATGGGATAAATCACTTTCTCCGGGTTTTTACGTCGTACGCCACGAGAAAGAAAGGGACAGCAAAATTTTCCAAATTATCACACCGCTTTAAAGTATTGTAAGAGTGTTCTTCGTGTCCCGCTTCTCCGTTGACTCCGCCCGTACGTTTTGATATTCGACGTAAATGGACATTAGTCAACGGTTTATTAGGTTATATGCTATATTTTTGTTTATAATAATACTGTGAAAAAGTGGTTTTCCGACAAAAACATTATTTCGACATGTGCTATGAATGGATGTATAAATACCCTAGCCCTAGTCCTAGCCACACCCAGGTCTAGCTGAGTCCGGCAAAGCTCATCAAAACTGACTACAGCAGCGCTCTCTCTTGTAATTCTTTCGCATAAATAGTAGATATATTCAACTGCACTGAATCTAGGGACAAGAAGGCTATAGTGGCATACCTCTTCCAAAAATATTAATGTTAATTTATTGCATTAAAATATAGTTGTATTAACTTATTTATGTTTTTGGGTGCTAATCATTTACTCCATGTTATTTTTATGTCACTATCATTTTATATTATGTATTATACTAACTAACTAACCATCACGCCGTTTCCCCGCAGGGGGAGGCAGAAGAGATGGACCGCCATACAATTCTGTCTTGGCACACACTTCTTGCTTCATTTACATTCATACATCGTCTCATACATACTCTTCTGTTATTCTGACTCTTCACATGACCCGATTCAAGTATTTGATTTACTTGAATCGTGCCATGTCTTTCTCAGGCGTCCTCGACTTCTTCTTCCATTCACTTTCGCATCATATATTCTTTTCACACTCCTTTCTTCGTTCATTCTCTCTACATGCCCAAACCATCTAAGCGTCCCTTTCTTGATCCTATCCATTACGCTCATATCAGCCTTGCATTCTTTCCGGATATCCACATTTCTAATACGGTCATACATGGTTTTACCGCACATCCGTCTCAAAGATCTCATTTCCACAGCATTCAGTCTACTTTCATTTATTTAATTATAAAAGCCTATAAATGCGTTTATAATTAAACAAATAAATAACATACACCGATAAGGGATGTTATAGTCCTACTGGCATTGATAGAACCCCTAGGTTTAAATCTATTTTCAAAATACGTGGATTTTAGTTTTTGTGGGAATTTCCTTCCCATCATACGGTTTAACGTGGAATGGCGTAGGCATTCTTCATACATAATATTTACTTGTTAGCTGTTGTACCTCGCAAGTTTTAGGGAAAGTTTCCCAACAGGGAAGCAGAACGAGGGCAAGATAGGGAGAGATGGGGAGCGAGAGTAAATAGCCGGCGGCGCTCAAAGTGTTATGTTGAAGTTCCAGTAACATAACGGGCTGAACGGGTTATTTCACAAACCAACGAGTTCCTAGTTCCAAGACAAAGTTTTGACCTAAGGGAGCGTACATTTAATTCCGCAGATTCTGGACGGATTTAGGTGTATTTCACTTTGAGTGTTTAGTAAGGTAGCGTCAAATCATGAATGGAGAATTGATTTGGATTAAAATCGACTTTCAACTATGTCTCAAATTTATTTATTTTGTTTGTATTTATCTTGAGATAGTATCAACATATGAAGCAATAGCTAGATGAAATTATTATTTTTTTCCATAAGAAGCAATTATTTTTTGGTTTGGCATTATATTAAAATAAAATAACATTTTGTTTGAAACCAAGAATTTATGTTATAATGTTAATTAATTTATTTAGATATTATAACATGTGCCCTGACGAAACTTGATCTAAGCGAAACCGGTTAGCGTGAAAACATAATAAATTCGTGGTTTAAAGGAATATTTTAATGAAATTATTTAATTTAAAAGAATAATCTTTTCAAATCTCTACCTACCTAATAAAGTGTTATGTGTTTTAGCAGACTATATTCTATTTTTGAAATGAGTGGATTGAAGGCATCGATATTTTTTCTTTGCAAGTCAAGTGACTTTTCACGGGTAATTAACTATTATTAATAATCAGTTGCTTTAATCCACCCATTTTAAATATGCAATGATGTCTGTTAAAGTACATTATAGGTTAATACTTTATTAGGTAGGTAGGGATTTGAAAATATTATTCTTTTGACATCAGATCCAAATTTGAAAATTTTACACTCTTACGGTCGTGCATACTCACACAAGTAATTATTTATAGTTATTACGACAAATAATCCGAAAAGTATTCAAATTGGATTTGTTTTGATTCTTTAAAAAAAATCTTAAATTAATCGATCACTTCGAATAAAAAACGAAAAAAATGATTACCAGACAAAAGTCCCAACTGCTCAGGGCCAGTGAGATTATGGAAAATCCCGTTGTGGTATGTTGTATGGCTGAAGGATGTGAGGGATGGGAGAGGGAGACGGGAAAGAGAAAAGAGTGGAAGAACCTAGTTTTTTGGATCTGGTCACCAAACACGTCTAATGCCATGAGTTTCAAGCAACGTTTTAATTCTGAATGGTGGTTTTACACCAGGGCGATACTGAGAGAATCTACCACTTTGGGACGTTCCGCAGATATACTTTATTATTAAATATTAATTAAATGTGAGATAAAATGTAAAACAACATTTATTTGCACACGCCGGGATTAAAACCCGCCACTCGATTATGCCCAGTAATCCAAATTGAAAATTTAATTTAATCGTAGCTGCGAAGAAAGAAAACACATGAAACGCAAAGATTTACGGAGGGAGAAGGAGGACACAATATTCTAAAATAATGTATTTTTTCCATTTTAACCAATCTCAAAGAGGAGAGGCGGGCGAATACGCACAAATTAAATGAAACACTTCCCCTTCGTACGGCAATACTTCGCGACTTGGCGTAAATGGTGAATTTTTTGCCCCATTACCCTTCTCATAGGGGAGAGTGGTACAAAACGGAGCGGGGTAAAACGACACAGGGCACTGCAAAGTGTAAAGGTGGCCAAAACGCGGGACGGGATAAAACGGATGATGTTATCAACATTTCACACGTGATAAGATAAACTCGAGACAGGTGAGAGATTAACTCCATCTAAAAAAAAAATGAGAGAAATTAAAAAAATTACAATAATACAGGGTTGTCACAAAAAAATGTTTTTTGTTTTTTTTGTTTATAGTTAATATTGCTCTAAAGTCCCAACTGCTCCCAACCGTCTAGAGCCAGTGAGACTATGGCATCCCTAAATAGGGTATGTGGTGAGGTTGAAGGTAGTGGGGAGGGGAAGGAGATTGGGAAGAGGAAGGTTGGGAATTACCTGGCTATTCAGATCTGGTCATCAAATACGGCTAAAGCCATTTCAAGCAACGTTTCTATTCTGAATGGTGGTCTTTCACCAGGGCGATACTTAGACTATATACAACTCTGGAACGTGTTGAAAATATATTATGTATTATTTAATATGAATTAAATATGTTATGACACATATTAATTAAAATAAAACTTAAAATAGGATTTATTCAATCTTTGTCTCATGCATTTAAATTAGCAGTTAGAAACATAAATCACAAGAGCGGAATACCAGTTCAAGATTGACGTCGGCAGCATTAGAACGATCCGTTTCACTGACTCGTTTTTTAGCCAAATGGCACGTAGAGCGAGTTACAAGCAACAGTATTTTTTACCTTCTAAGAATTATTCCGGGAATTCAAACCCAGATTAACAAATTTCTTCCAAAGGGCTATCCCTTAACCCACCTCATACCGTAGCCCATCTGGAGAGATGTACAGGTAGTTCCCTTTGTTGTAAAATATAAATATATAAGAACTGTTATGTAGTAATCATAAAAACCAGTAATTAATAAAAAAAACCATTGTATTTTATCTTCTAAATTAAAAGTTCTCTTTGAATAATACAGATGGCAGCACTTTCGTTTGTAGCTAGCACGTGGATGCTTCCAAAGCGAGTGTGTACGGCAGAAGTTTTAGGGAATTAATACTCGTACCATCAGATTAACAAATAGTACATTTTTACACTAAGATTTAAAAAAAAAAAATTTTTACTATCAAACATAATACATAGTAGTGTTATACAAGTGTTATATCAATATATATATTTTTAAATCTAAACATTTCATTATAAATTATAAAATACCCTCATAAAAAAGCAATGCTTGTGTGTATGAGGGGGTGTTATTTATTTAGTTACTAATAATTTGCTGTAATGATTTTTCAAAGATATTTATTTTAAGTTTTTAGTGTAGTTTTTTAATTGTGTTTTGAATTCTTTAAGATCATCATTAATTAATCTTATTTTTTCTGGTAAACTATTAAAGAATTTTATTCCTAGATATTTATAACTTTGCAGGCCTATTGTTTTTTTACATATCGGGATTGGTAATGTGCATTTTTGTCTAAGATTTTTTGTATTTTTGAATGGTTCGGTTCTATTTAAAATGTCTTCTTTATATATTTGTAATGTGGCGTGGTACAAATAAAGGGAGTTTAATTTTCTGACTTTAAGTTCTTTAAATAAAAGTTCTGAAGGATATAAATTTTTTTTTTTGGATTATTTTAATTAATAATTTTTGGGCGATGTAAAGGGTTTGTGTGATTTTTATAAGTGCCGCTCCATCCTATTATACCATATTGAATTATGGATTGACAGAAAGCGAAATAGGTCATTCTTAGTAATTCTTTATTAAGAATATGCCTTAAACTACTAAAAATATATGTTAGTTTTTGAAATTAGTTATATGTGGTGACCATTTTAAGCATTGGTCGATGGTGACGCCAAGGTATTTGATAGAAGTTTTGCTTGAAATGTTTGTACATAATAAATCACAGTGGTGGTGTTTGTCATTTACTGTGGCATGAATTTTAATTTTTATTTCTAACGGTGTTTTTTGTTTTTGAATACAGAATGGTACGTAATATATCTTTTTAGAGTTTAACGTTAGTAAGTTTTCGTCAAACCACTTTTTCAACTCATTAATGTCTGTGTTAGCCTTCTTGTTTAATTCGAACCATGTAATTGCTTGTAAGAGTAGTACCGTGTCATCGGCATATGAGACGATTTCTCCATATTTAGCGACTTCAAATATGTCGTTAACATACATAATGAATAGAAGGGGTCCCAAAACTGTGCCTTGTGGTATTGAGAAGTTACTACTTTCCGAGTTACTTAATTCATTTAATAATTTGACTTGTTGGGGTCTTTTTTCTAAAAAACTAACTATCCATGATATAACAATCCCATTTAGTCCAGTTTTTTTTAATTTTTCTTTTAAATTTACGTGCGATATGCTGTCAAAAGCTTTTTTAAGGTCTATAAATATTCCCATACATTTTTTATCCGAATCTAGGGCGGTGTATAAATATTTTGTTATTGTAGCAATAGCGTCATGGGTGCTGGTGTTTTTTTTTAAACCGAATTGTTTAGTGTTTATAGTGGAATGTTGTTCTAGAAATGACCAAATCTGCTTTTTGACAATTTTTTCATATATTTTTGATATATTTGATAAAAGAGATATTGGACGGTAATTTTGTGGATCTTTGGGGCAATCTGTTTTATATATTGGTGTTATAATTGTTCTTTTATAGTTATTTGGAAATATACCGTGTTTAAGACTAATGTTTAAAATGTGAGCTAAGGGGCATAATAAATGTTTTTTCATTGTTTTTAACATGGTCACGTCAATATTGTCATAACCAGGAGCAGAGCCTCCCTTTAAATCATTGATTATTAGTTCAATGTCATTTTCCGTTATGGGGTTAAATTTATCAAATTGGTGTTGGGTCAAATGGTGAGTACGTGTGCTATTAGAAGTAGTTGTTTTGATGGCGTCAGCCAGATTTTTTCCAACATTTACAAAATATTCATTAAAAATATTACAGCATTTTATAGTGTCATTTTGCACGTTATATATTTTTTTTCCATCTGTGATTTCAGATATGTGTCTATGTTTTTTATTTTTATTAATTATTTCGTTTATTTTTGTCCAAATTTTTTTATTATTGCTTTTGGCTTCTAATATTATTTGTGAGTAAAAGGTGTTTTTGTTTTTTCTGATTAAAGTAGTTAAAATGTTTTTTATATTTTTTATAGTATGAAATTATTGAATTGTTTGCTAATGGCCCTTTGGTTAGTTTTTATAAAGTTTTTTTTTTTCTAATGGTTTTTATTAATCCAATAGTAATCCAGGGTTTAATTTTTTTTGTTTTTGATTTGAAAGTAACTTTTATTGTTTTCGTGGCATTTAAAATGTGTTGAGATATTATTTTTTCAAATAGTAGGGCACATTGATTTGCACATTTATTATTTATAACATCTTTCCATTTTTCAGTTTTAAGTGAGTTTTCTAATAATTGGTAGTCTAATTTGGATTTTGTGTGGTTTAATTTAGGTTGGTGATTTTGATTTTTTTTTTGTTTCAAATAGTATAAGACTTATGTAATGATCAGTTATATTTGTTTTCCAAACGGTGGATTTTATATTTGTTATTTTATATTTTGATCATGGAGAAGTTTCAGTACCGCCCTGGTGAGCAGACATACTTAGAAATTATTGTTTTAAATAGAATTATCTTAAGCTTTACGCTTTACTATCAAATTAATTTTCAAACAATATTCCAGATATTTACTCCCGGAAAGAGTAGAGGTCCCGAGTTTGTGCCTTGGTCGCAAACTAATCTATTCATTTTCTGTGTCTTTTGTATGTGATGATGGACACTGCAAGGCTGTCTGAAACGTTGGATAAAGGAGAAAGCGTAATACGGCTTAAGAGTCAGCACCCAAAAATACACTTTTTGGCTTTCTAGTACAAGCAAAACTATAAATTGTTTATCTGTTAATTCTAGACAGCAAGTTAGAAAAATGTCTGAGGTTTCCAGTGAATAAAATTCTTAAACAGTATTTTTTTAAAATATTTATGAAATGCATACTGAAAATTTAGGTAAAACGTTCAAAAATGCCTTTGCTGGTTTTCCAACTGCACTTTTTACTTAAGTTTTAGTATGTTTTTCAAAGAATTTAAAGGATTACAATAAAAAAATTGTATTCACTAGAAACCTTAGACATTTTTCTAACTGCACATAGAAAATTTTCAAAAAAATCATTTGAGGTATTACTTGTATTAGAATGCTACAAAGTTACGTTTAGCGTCATTCGTGAGTGCTGATCCTTAATAACCAAAAATCAATCATCATGAAACAAAGTTATTGATAAAAACACACAGAAGGTAAATCATTTTAAAAAAATACTAGTGAAAAATAAAGCGTACGTGCGTGATTACCCTGAATTGGAATTCTATCTGGAGTTATGTAAAATGAAAAAAACCTCAAAAGAATAAAGAATAAAACAGTCTACGGCAATTTGTTACGTTTTAACATATCCGTCATTCTGGTATAACGTAGTAACGTAGAAGAAACTTTGTTTTGACAAGAGAACAATACGTCAAGCTTTTTTCTCACTTCATCGCTCTTTTGTTCTTTACCCAAACTTGCCGCAAAAAATACAGGAAAAATGGTAAATGTTTGATGGAATAATATTCTTTTAACTTTATAAGAAGAGTGAGAAGAGCTTTCGGTTTAAAAAAATATTAAGGGAATATATAATGTCAAATTATTTACAGAGTGGTAGATGCTCTCAGAATCGAAGGTTTGATTGAACTAGCTTCAGATATGTTTAATAATATTTTTTAAAAATAAATGTAACTTTGTTTTGACACCACTTTATTAGATACATTTACCAAGCGGTTTCGGCTCTACCTGAACCTTCTTCAGGGTTGAACAAATATGTATTACACAATTATTTGAGCAAATATGTATACATATTTGTTCAATTCTGAAGAAGGTAACCGGTTGGTATATGTATCTAATAAAATGGTGTCAAAACAAAGTAACTTTTATTTAAAATTTAATTATGTCTTACCAGAAGAGAGTGCTTCAATACAAAAAAATAATAATTTAATAATAGTCAACCATTTTACAATCTTCCTTTTCTCATCTCCTCTTCCTTCCTATTCTCATGTAGTCTCACATAATTTAAAAAAAAAGTGAATACCGCATCAGAGTCCCAGCTGCTCCAACCCGTCTGAAGCCAGTGGAACTATGGCATACTCAATTAGGGTATGTTGTGAGACTGAAGGTAGTAAGGAGAAGAAGGAGATGGGGAAGAGGAAGGTTTTGGAGTACCTGGCTATTCAGATCTGGTCACCAAACACGGCTTAAGGCATTCCAAGCAACGTTTCAATTCTGAATGGTAATCTTTCAGCAGGGCGATACTTAGAGTATCTACCACTCCGGAACGTGCCACAAATATACTGTATATTATTTTATATGAATTAAATGTGTCATGACTCATATTCACTAAATAAAATTTGTTTGCAGACGCCGGGTTTGAACCCGCGACCTCTTTATTCGTAGTCGAGCGTCTTACCACTGGACTAGGCAGGCCGGCGAGTTATTGACTCACTCAGTCAAAAATACTACTCACAAAATCAAGTAAGAATCGGTATTTACTTATTAACAGATGAAAAGATTCCTGCTGGAGTGTTCTAATTAATTTATAAGTATACAAAATGCTTCTGGTGTGATTTTTGATCAACAATGAGCTTTGGATATTAGAAAATTTATTAAAAATGAATTTAAACAACGTTTGCCATCACTTGTATAATATGTATATTAAATTTATTTGCACGAGTATATGGGTACCACGCCATCTAGCTTGCTTTATCTATTGCTGTTCGTAAGGGCTGAATCTGTGAGAAATAGTTAGGATGCAGGCGAATTCTCTATACTTTATGTTTAATAACTTTTAGGAATCCTCAATATCAGACAGTTATATCTTAAAATAGAGTTGAAAATAACTCATTCTTCAAAATCTTTAATGTATATCACACATAATAAAAATACAAGGGCCAAACAACAAGAAAGACTTTTAGTACCTAAATACAATTAAGCTTTTGCACAAAGACACCATATGTACATCACGCCTCACACTTACAACAAACTCCCACCACAGACTGTAGCCACCACCGATATGTATTCCTTTAATCAAAACATTACTAAATGGCTAGTGAGTAAGGACCGCAAGGAAATTGAAGACCTCCTAAAATAGCACTTGAAATTCTTCACCATGACAAACTAGAACATTGTGTAACAAATATCATCATTTAAAAAAAAAATACTACTTGTACTCACTGTCACTTACCTCAGAACAGGTTCTTATGACCTAGTGAGGTAGGTAATGTAAAAAATAATGTAAGAAACAAAAAGTTAATAAATAAAAAAAATAAAAATATATATTGTTTTTTATTAGTGTCTGTATCTGTGTTTTCTCCTCAATAAAAAAGTAGTTTTTTGTTATTATTATTTTTTACCTCTAATCTCTGAGTATAACTTTAAATATAAAGAGCGGCAGCAAACGGTCAGCGAAGGGTCATTAAATCAAATGCACAGTATGTGTGGAAAAACTATACCGTATTTTGTTTAGCGGTAGGCGGCTGGTGCCCACTTGCAGTAAAGCGAGTACAGGGCGGTTAGTAAATCACTGGAGCAGTTAGAGGAATAAATGACACAACATTAACACTCCCATGTGCGCGGGATACGTTAATGATTCTGTTTTGCTTCCGGTTTTACTGTCATTAGGATGCGAGTACAGGGAGGTCTATTTGAACACGATTATTGAATACTATTTTTATTGAATATAATTTAATTCGTATTTTGAACATTTATTTCAAAAACAGCAAAAAAAAAATACGGTAAAACAATGTCAAATAAACCTTTCCCTTCCTTTTTCGACTATATTTCAACATATCGTTGCCGGAAAGGCAAAAGTCTGAAGCGCCATTTCGCGAACTTTACACCAGAGCACTTCAAAGTTTTTTTTGTTTGTTTTACAATAAAAAGCACAAGTCTTCAATACCTGGTTGGATTTTGAGAAAAAAAAGTTGACTCAGGTAATTCAATGGCCTCACTGAGTTGTCTGAAGTGACAAAAAGCTAAAAAAAAGTCTCAAGCTTGTGTCGCTTGAGTCAAACCTTCTCCCAAATGGTCAATATATTTTAGATGGCTGAAGGGCCACAAAAGTCTTTAGAATGAGTCAGAGCATTCGATTTAGAAAAAAAAACTTGATCAAAAATAAACATTTAACTCATTTTTGACCAAAGCGTCGCTTAAGCCCTTTTGCCTTTCCAGCGAAAATGTTACTTAAGAAGTTAGCTTAGTTCTTTTTGATTTGATAACTTCATAAGAAATCGTTAAGTACCATAGTTTTTAATAATAATAATTTATTTACAGCAAATATTTGGATGCCATTTACACAAAGTAACAGCGCACTTGAGGTGATTTTTTACAAAAACGGCGCTATACAAATTATCCAAATATTATTATTAATTTTATAATAAGTATACAGCACATTACATATAATACAAACGTGAAGTAAGAATGAATACAAATTATCTAAAAATAATTTTCTTTGTGAGTACGTCCGTGCTAGGGTGAAATTTTCAAATTGTCAATGGAGATGATCAAATTTAAAAATAACCTTTTAATCCTACCTACCTAGGTAAAATGCATTTTAGTCGACATTATTGTGTCGTTAAAATACAACTAATATTTTTTTATTGGCAAGTCAAGTTACATCCCGTGATTTTTCATGGGTAACAACTATTCATAATATAAAAGTAAAAAGCGGCACAATTTTTACTCATTTATGAAATATAGTAGGTATTTACTCGTGATCTGTTGAAAATATAAGTATTTTAAGCTAATTTTAATTTTAAAACAAATATTAAGAAAAACGTTTTAGATGGTATTAGTCGAAACTGTAAGTTATGTACCCATATTTTTTTTTACTGAGTTTGAGATGTTTGGTTATTGAGGAGTGGGTGTTTGCATAAGTTAGTACATTTATGCAATGAAGTGTAGAAATTTAACAATAACACCGAAAATATGTTTGTATATTATCTTATTGAAAACTCGCGAGTGTTTAAAAAATGTTTATCTGCCTGCGATTTATAAGACACTGCATCTATTTTCAGCCCGCAGTGATATTCTAAGCATGAGCTATCGAGTTTTGAAATCTTGAAAGAGAAAATAAACGCTATATTGTTTGTTTTAGATTTTTAAAGATTTCAACAGGAAAAAAAAATAGTTCGAATAAATCGGGTAGTAAATACTACATAGTTATGTATAAACTTTTGTGTATGATTTCATTTAAAAAAGGTTAAAATGTAGAAAGCCTGTTCCATGCTAAATATGAATACAAAACATTATCAGAGATTTATAGCGATACCCTATCTCCCCCACGTGAAATGGCCTGGCCTACTTGCAACTTTCGAGTGTGTATATGGACACGTTATGGGGAGAGAGGCGTAAACAGGGCTGTAGTGGTTGTGATAGATGCTCCGGTAGTTGGGCTGCCCCCCATCTCCTCCCGGCCCCACCCGCTCGCTCTCCGGCGGATAGATGTCTTCCGTTTCCGCGGCTGATAGCACACGGAGGCTGTATTTTTAAGGCTCTAAAGTTTCAGGACGGATTCGGCGATGTTTCATGGCGGCTTCGGTCAACAGTCACTGCGGATAGCGGTGATGGAAAAATATTTACATGGAAATTTAAATTATGATCAGCAAGCTTTTCATAAAAACGCAACTACACTGACATAAGTTGAATGTTAAGTTCTACATTGGGCAGTATACTTGTAAAAGAAGCTTCGGCAAAAATGCATTTTTTTAACTCACGTGGTTAGACAAGAACTAAACTTAAATTTTGATTGAATTCTGGTTTCTAATATTTACTTAACTAACTAACTAACCATCACGCGGTTTCCCCGCAGGGGTAGGCAGAGAGGACGAACCGCCATACAACTCTGTCTTGGCACACACTTCTTGCTTCATTTACATTCATACATCGTCTCATACATACTCTTCTGTTATTCTGACTCTTCACACGACCCGATTCTAGTATTTGATTTACTTAATCGTGCCATGTCTTTCTCGGGCGTCCTCGACTTCTTCTTCCATTCACTTTCGCATCATAGATTCTTTTCACACTCCTTTCTTCGTTCATTCGCTCTACATGCCCAAACAATCTAAGCGTCCCTTTCTTAATCCTATCCATTACGCTCATATCAGCCTTGCATTCTTTCCGGATATCCACATTTCTAATACGGTCATACATGGTTTTACCGCACATCCGTCTCAAAGATCTCATTTCCACAGCATTCAGTCTACTTTCATCCTTCCTCTGCCAATTCCATGCCTCACTGCCATACATCAGGGTTGGTATAAGCACTCCATTGTGGACTGCTAGCTTCGCTTCTTTGGACAATTTCTTATTTGCCCCAACAGCGTTCAGTCCTCCATTAATGGAGTTTCCTGCATTCACCCTTCTAATATTTACTTGAATTATCATAATTGGTATCTCTAAATACTAGATTAAAAAAAAAAAGAAAGACAAACATTTCCTGGTTATGAATAACATGACAATATTTGAAAAACTCTTACTACCATCGTAATAAGCGGAAAATGTTGCTTGTGTAATGATGGAGTACTTAGCCAGCACAGGAATTGAACGCACGACGCCCGGGTGGGAATCCGACGCGTTTGTCCACTCAGCTACCGACCCATAACGTTATAATTCATGCTTTTAAATTGTAAAACATTGAAAATGTTGTTTTACGTTTCTATGTATTTATTTGAAAATATCTGAAAATAATTATTATTCACCAATGTTTATTAAGAAATGGATGATAGTGGTACAGTAGAAGTTAATGAAGATAAACATCATAGTAAATTTAGTTTAATAAAATAGAATATTAGATGCATGTTAGACTTTTACAATATATTAAGACAAAAAACGTGTAGGGACATGCATAGTGTAACAAAAGAAACTGAAATGATTTATTTACACTCCTCATATAATGAGATAAGGTAGATCCAAAGGAGTTATAAGAATATAAGGTAAGAAGTAGAGTAGCATATATAATATTATAATAAAAATAATGTGATAAACAAAAAGATATATATAAGAGAGGATAATACACGTATGCTGGTATTAGGATTACTCTTGTTCACATGCTGAGAGATATTCGTGAACCTAAAGATGTCTAAGGTCGATGCAGCTTCGTTGAGTAGTTACATCGCCTTATTTACGAGTGTGTTTGATATGAAGATGTTCGACTCTTTGACGTATAAAACAACATTTGCATGTGACCAGAGCTAGAGAACCAAATGTCAACAAAGAAGAAATAAGCTTTTGAAGCAGGCATATTCTTAAAATACCCTGGGCGGAGAGGGTAACCAATTTAGATGTTTATAATCGAATGGTCAATAATTGAATTATTGAACTAGATGTAAAACGAAGAAAATTTCAATACGAAGGTCATGTTATCAGGAGTGAAAAGCATAGATTATCTTTTTTTTAAATAACTCCACACAGGAGGCCTTGAGTGAAATGATTTCCCTCAGGGCCTATGCCATCTTTGGGGATGCTGTATGTAGGGTCCTTTTGAGAAAAGGAAGGAGTGAACCTGGGTCTTGAATGAGGGAGGAAACACAGAGGCCGACTAATCGTTCCATAGCCGGGCTGTTGAACATAGTAAAGAGTCGTAAAAGCGACCCGTTCTCAAGTATTAAATGTCAACCGTGCACGAATGTTAGGCGCGCGTTTGGTGAGTTTTCCGACTATGCAATGGTGCCGAAGGAATCAATGACGCAAGTTCCTCGGAGCATCTTCCATTGAAATACCTGTAGAACAATGACAGCATTCCCACCCGACTATTTGATAATCCAGGAGTATTGTTGAAAGACGTAGCAGAACGTTGCATTTCATCGCTTAGAAGCAATTGGAACCGTTACTACTTACGTGACTGGTACGACTACAATTCCGCAGAGTTATTCTGGGCTGCAGCCTGCAGAGTGAAAAAATTAAGAACTCAAAACTAATACTTTTAAAGAAATAATCACCAATCAATAATTTGACGGCCTCCATGGTCGAGTGGTAAGACGCTCGACTACGAGTCCAAAGGTCGCGGGTTCAAACCCGGCGTGAGCCAATAACTTTTATTTAATTACACAACACATTTATTTCATATATGGAATAATAAATGTATATTTGTGGCACGTTCCAGAGTGGTAGATACTCCAAGTATCGCCCTGGTGAAAGACCACCATTCAGAATCGAAACGTTGCTTGAAATGGCTTTAACCGTGTTTGGTGACCAGATCTGAATAGCCAGGTACTTCCTAACCATACTCTTCCCTATCTTCTTCCCCTCCCCACTACCTTCAGCCTCACAGCATACCCTATTTGGGGATGCCATAGTCTCACTGACTCTAGACGGTTGGGAGCAGTTGAGACTCTTGTGCAGTATTCATACAAAAAAAATCACCGGCGCAAAAAATCGCTCTCAAGGTTGGAGCCAATATATTTGTGATATATTTTTCAATGGCCATCCTGAAAAATACATTGATTGTATCTTATGGACGTATCACACCCGTTTCCCGTGGATCGAAAAAACGATGTCACACACAAAAACCGTTCTTTCAAAAACAAAAAAAAATTAATTTAAGAAACTCTTTCAAGGCGGAAAACACGTTAATTATGCCAGTTAAATGAGTAAATTTGACAAGCATCGGAGACATGAGTTCGCGAAAGTAAGTCAAAACATTTAAGAAGTGTGTCAACGGAAAACACAAGATAGGTATTTTAAATCAAGAGTAACGATGTTATTCAAGGGAATTCAGTGTAAAGTGGAGACTTATTCGAAAATAACAATCGTAAATCACATCGCTAAGTTCCGAGGCATACGTATGAATACAGTGGATTTAACTACATTCATTTATCAAGTAATATTCCATCGCGATTTGATAATTCGTATTAATATACATAGCTGGGAATTGCTTTACCGAAAACAACCATTCGTCAATCAGCCTAATTAGCTTTAAGACATTAAAAGCTTTTGGATAGAGACATTTACTAATGAATTGATGAGTAATATTACCTAATAGACGCACTTTTGTTTTATGACATTTTGTAAATATTTATCTTGGGATATCCATTTGCTGTCTTTACTCGATGGTATATAAAAGTGATAAGGGGAAATTTTCCAATGACAATAATGATTATAAGTGAAGTTTTTTTTTACAACTGCCATGTCCTTGTCAAATATAGTGTTACATAATTTTGTTTTTAAGTCTAACAACAAGAACAACAACAAAATATGTATGGACTTACTCCGTTTCTACACTTATGTGACAAACAACAATATGCGACAAACTCACAAATGTCACATTCACAACAATCACAGTCATAAATGTCACACAAACAACTTTACGCATTGTTATTCTAATAACCATGCTTAGACTTAATATAACTTTAAGGCGTGTTCTTGTTCTTCTCATCGAAATACCGATATTTGTACATGTTTTGATAACCTCCGTGGTCGATTGGTAAGACGCTCGATTACGAATCCAAAGGTTGCGGGTTCAAAACTGGCGTGCGCCTATTCTTTTTATTTAATTAATATGTGTCATAACACATTTAATTCATATAAAATAATAAAAAGTATATTCGTGGATCGTTTGAGAGTGGGAGATACTATTAGTATCGCCCCGGTGAAAAACCACAATTCAGAATCAAAACGTTACTTGAAATGGCTTCAGCCGTGTTTGGTGACCAGATCTGAATAGCCAGGTACTTCCCAACCTTCCTTTTCCCCATATCCTTCCCCTCCCTACTACCTTCAGCCTCATAAAATACCACAATTGGGGATGCCATAGTCTCACTGGCTCTAGACGGTTGCGAGCAGTTGGGACTCTTGTACGGTATTCACTTTTAAAAAATGTTAAGCATATACTCAAGAGCTGACCCGTAGAATGACTTGCTGATTTATATATATTTCTTCTCCCTTACATTGTAGATCTTTTCGAGACTCAGATATGGTCATTACTTTCCTCAAAAAGCATTCTCAAAGATTACATACCTACGCCCAACAAATTAAGTACCAACATTTCAACGTCAAACTAAGCTGAGCCCACGTAAAGCACACCCATAAAGCTTTTAAAGCCTATAGTCACATCAAATGCCTCCCATATCAATAATAGTTGGGTAGTTGGTACCAGCTGGGTAAATAATATTGTAATAAATAGTATCGGTAATCAATATTGCCTGTTGTTATTTAATGCACAGTGGGAACGGAAAGCTATGACGCTTCGTTAAGAGGCAGACACAGCCTCCGTTTCATACAAACATTTGCTTTGGGATTTAAAACTGAAATACCGAGCTAAATTGAGTGACATTTTTTAATCGAAAGTTATGGCAAATATGTACAACGAAGAGAGTTTTTATGATTTTTGTTTTAATATATCACGAAAAGCGCCAATTTTTTCATGATTTTAGAATGAACTTTGGCAATTATTTGTGATTAAATGAAAGTTATTTTATTAAAAATCTCGCCCCAGCTGCCTTGGAAATATGATAAAATGTAAAACAAAATTGAACGAAAGTTTAGCGAACAAGGGAAAAGTGGTGTTCTGATTCAAATTTGTGACAGGGTACTAAATTTAAATTTCCATCCAACAATACGCTTTTTAACACGGTTTTAATTTGAATTTAATATTTCATCATATTTACAAAGTGGCAGAAGTGTTTTTTAAAATAAATTTAATTAAGTCACAAATAATTGCCGAAGTTGCCTTTAAAATTATGTAAAAAATCGACATCTTCTAAAGCAAGCATTTCATTATGAAAAAACTTTATCCAGGTTTTCTAAAAGTATATCACTTGGAGTGAGAATATATATGGAGAGAGAGTTAAATATTTTTCCCCAGACTATACAAATTTGCGATATATCACTTTCTCCGGGTTTTTACGTCGTATGCCATGAAAGAGAAAGAGACAAAAAAAGTCTACACACAATATTTCCGCACTTCTAAGTGTGTAAGAATGTTCTCCGTCCGCGCTTACTTCATATCACCGAGTCGCATAAATTACGTCAACGGATTTTGACGTTATTTCCTATAGAGGTGTTGATTAAAAAACTTGCAGTGGTAATACAAATAAATCAAATATTATGGTAATATGTGCTATGCGTGAATGTTCAAATAAGACCAAACAAAGATTATAAAACATAATTTAACATAAGTATTAAGTTTTAAATATTTTTGACCGAACTTAAGAATTTTCACATTTTTAATTTTTTTTTTTTTTTTTTTTTTTTTTTTTTTTTTTTTTTTTTTTTTTACATGAATACCGCACAAGAGTCTCAACTGCTCCCAACCGTCTAGAGCCAGTGAGACTATGGCATCCCCAAATTGGGTATGTTGTGAGGCTGAAGGTAGTGGGGAGGGGAAGGAGATCGGTAAGAGGAAGGTTGGGAAGTACCTGGCTATTCAGATCTGGTCACCAAACACGGCTTAAGCCATTTCAAGCAACGTTTCGATTCTGAATGGCGGTCTTTCACCAGGGCGAGACTTAGAGTATCTACCACTCTGGAACGTGCCGCAAATATACTTGTTATTATTTTTATATGAATTAAATGTGTTATGACACATATTAATTAAATAAAAGTTATTGGCGCACGCCGGATTTGAACCCGCGACCTTTGGATTCGTAGTCGAGCGTCTTACCACTCGATCATGGAGGCCGTCATATAAAGACATAAAATCAACAAAAATCTTCCATCATTCCTACCTACTATTATTAGTGTTAGTGTCCATACCTTCTGTTATTAGTGTTTTTATGATATTTTGACTTAATAAATCATTTTAATGGTGTATTGATATTGTTTTGTTTAGTGTGTTAATATATGTTTATTGAAAATGTCCAAATTCCACGTGCGCGGTAACTAATAGACTTTTCGACATCCTTTAATATAACTTTGTCTCTTTTTATCAAGTCAGTATACAGTCAACAATACTGACTACACTGTTTCGCAAAGGTACCTCTCCATGTTTATTCTTATTACAATAGTAAATCACATACCTTTCGAGTTTAAAAATAACTCGGCTTAATTGTGAACTTTCGCTTAAAATCCAAAACAAAATTTAGTATGACACTATGCGTTCCTCTTAAATGTATCTGTAACGATTTGTTAATGATATATCGCGTTATTCGTTAGTGGCGCGTTGACAATAGGTGTGACGCCGTTAACGGCTGATTTTATGCGAAGCGTTATGTGATTAAATGAGGCTTTGATGGGCCGTTAAATTCACTAATACGGCGCTCCATTCGAATTATGGGTTTGCAGAATTACATAAAGGGGAAAACCGATAACGCCATGTAAAATTGATGTTTTCAATTATATTTTCTACGTCAATTTTGATAACTTTCGATGCTGGAAAGGCTAAAGGGCTTAAGCCACACTTTGGTCAGAGATGAGTTAAATATGAAGTTTTAATCAGAATTTCTTTCTGCATCAAAATCTCTGACTCTTGTTTAATTCTGAAGACTTTTAGCGCTTCAGTCATCAAACATTTATGTACCATTTTAGAGAAGGCTTGACTCAAGCGACACAAGTTTGTGATTTTTTTAGCTTTTTGTCGCTTCTCACTGAAAGCATTGAGTTACCTAAGTTAACTTTTTTTCAAAAATCCAACCGGGTACTGAAGACATTAAAGTACTCTGGTGAAAACTTTCCAAACTGGCGCTTCAGCCCTTTTGTCTTTCCGGCGTCGATACATCATAGGTGTAATGTATCAAACAAATTCTTTATTTTAAAACATTCAATGAAGTTGAACTTTCGTCAGGTTTCGGTTTTACCTTCGCCAGGACAAATGTAACACTAAATAACTAACTATCACGCCGTTTACTGCAGGGGTGGGCAGAGAGGACGGACCGCCATATAACTATCTTGGCACACACTCCTCGCTTCATTCACATTAATTCATCGTCTCATACATACTCTTCTGTTATTCTGACTCTTCACAAGACCCGATTCAAGTATTTGATTTACTTGATCGTGCCATGTCTTTCTCGGGCGTCCTCGACTTCTTCTTCCGTTAACTTTCGCATCATATATTCTTTTCACACAGGACAAATGCTATCCTAGCAAATACAGAGAAATATTGTGTCGATTCATTCAGTGTTGGAATGAGAAGTGGAAGAAGGCGGAATAGATGTAGAGAGTGTCAAGGATGGTAGGGGAACAGAGAGGTTTAACGGGAACACATAAACAACGCGTTCCAGGTTAATAGGTGTAAAGTGATATATAGAGGCATCCCCAAATACACTGGAATGATAGGGTAATTAATTAAGAAGTCCTTCGCCGAGGGGCAAAGATCTGAGAAACTGCGCTGCAGATAAAAAGGAGAAAAATTCAAAATCTTGCTTAGATACATCACGAAGCACCGGATATTAGAATGGCTATTCCGTGCTGCAATCTGCAGGGTGAAGATAACCCAGATGATAGCCAACCCATACGCGAGATAGGAGAGGGCTCCGTAAGAATAAGAAAAAGTTGGACGGATATGTATTTTATCATAGAAAGCAATTACTTTGTGGTTTGACATAATGAAGTAACAAAATAACTTTGTAAAAGACCACAGATTTTATTTTATTTTTTATGAACGATCGGTTTCGCTTAGCCTAAGCATCATCAGGGTTCAACATTCAACTAAACAAAAAATACATAGTGTTTCTCTGTGTTCCTTAGTTAAAATTTAAATGTTATTATTTTAATTTTTCACTGTTCTCTTATTTTATTTTATATTGTGTTCTCTCCTGTTTTAAGTTTAAATTTGTGACCTGATGATGCTTAGGCTAAGCGAAACCAGTCGGTCATAAAAATTAAAATAAAATCTTTGGTCCTTTACAAAGTTATTATTTAATTTTCATTAAAAAATATGTATTTTTGTGTAGTAGTTGAATTGTGTACCCTGATGATGCTTCGGCTAAGCGAAACTGGTCGGTCTTAAAAAATAAAATTAATAAAATTAATTAATAAAATAATTATTATTTAATTTTTATTAAATATGTATTTTTGTGTAGTTTAATTTTGTACCCTGATGATGCTTTGGCTAAGGGAAGTTTGATTGCAGCTACTAATTTGTGACTGCAGTGGTAGATACTCTAAATATCGCCCTGGTGAAGGACCACCATTCAGAATCTAAACATTGCTTGAAATGGCTTTAGCCGTGTTTGGTGACCAGATCTGACAATAACCACGTATTTTCCAACCTACTTCTTCCCCATGTCCTTCCTTTACACAATACCTACAGCCTCACAACATACCCCAATTAGGGATGTCTATACGGTTGGGAGCAGTCGAAACTCATAACATGCAGTGTTCACAAATAAAGGGGTTTTTTTTTAAATTTAAAATTAAATAAAAATACACAAAGATGCATGCATTGTTTTTCATAAAACCTAAATTGCAATTGGTTTCCAAAACCGTGTATATAAATAAATAAGTAGCATAAACGCAAAATAACCCATCGTATGGATAATATGGCAGTAAAACAAATTGAGAATCAGGCCATAACTAATTTTGGCTAATAACTATTCCGAGTGTAATGAAAAACAGAAAAGCATTATTCGGTGAAATAACGTTCGATATTATAGTTAAGTGCACAATAATTCAATGTTATTTCAGAATATTAATGTAATAACGGTTGCCCTGGATTTAAATTGCCCCAATTAATAATATAGTATATATGGTTGTGGTGATAATCGAATTAGAACGATTTTTTAAATCAAACTCAACGATTCGTTCGTGAATTGGATATAAGCGATTTGATTTTTAATGAATTTTCGCAGTATAGACATGAAATCCATCTGACTAAACTGATTCACACTGTTCCCTGCCAGTAGGTCAGTCTTAGTAGTTCTTCAAGATTATGCCTCAAACAGCTAAAGATAATTTTGAAGAATAGTTATATGTGGTGACGTGGTAACCATTTTAATCATTGGTCCTATTATTAAAGTCATAGTTTAGAACGATAAGTAGACCTCTGGGAAAGACAAAAAAAGAAACGAACAAGTATTTTACTGTGCGCGTTTGTGAAAATCTTTTCAGTTACAAACAATATATCTATTTATAAGTTATAAATTCAGGAGTTAAAAGGATAATAATGAGGCGAAAAATGAGAGAAAACATAAAACAGCTATAAGTAAGGCGAAAATCCGGCCATTGAATACGAAAGGGTATAAAAAAATAAATAACGAGGCTCTTAGGAAAAAGGCTGTAACTTTTCAATCTCAAACAATGTGGCTATAAATAAATGCAGGATAAATAACATTACATTATATACAGTGAAATAATAACGAAACGCATCGGAATAGAATTAACTAGATAGACCTGTGTATTAAAAAAGGAGAATTAAATTACAATTTTTTTTTAAAGTATATAAATATGTGAATGCCGCACAAGAGTCCCGACTGCTCCCAACCGCCTGGAGCCAGCGAGACTATGGCATCCCCAATTGGGTAACGTTTTGATTCTGAATGGTGATTATTCACCAGGGCGATACTGAGAGTAGCTTCCGCTATAAATTACGTGGGTTAGAATCCAACTCGGTTTAAATAAAAATAAAGCTTGACAATTTATTAATGAAGAACAGAATGAACGAGCTGATGAAACAAGTTTTTAAAGGAAGGGAGGCTAGGTATTTACTATAAGGTTCGGATACCAATCCTGCTGACGTCAAGATTGTATGATAACAATTCATGCACTAAATGCGGTATAAATAAACGAAACCCTAATGTGGTAAAAGCAAGTATGATCAAATCATGAATGAAGAGATCCGAAAAGAATGCAAGGCATAATGGACAAGATTAAGAATGGACACATAAGGTGGATTGTACTACCTACTGTAAATGTGTTGCAACCAGATAAAACTACATGAATTTGCATTATAACTGTGTAGATACGAAAATAGTGGTAGATTTTTTAAGAATTCTTCACCCTGGTGAAAGACTATCATTCAGAATCGAAACGTTGTTTGAAATTCCTATGGTCGTGTTTGGTGCTTCAAAATCAAAACCTCCCTTTTCCCCATCTCCTTCCTCTTCCCACTATCTTCAGCCTCACAACATACCTCGATTGGGGATGCCAAAGTCCCACTGGCTTCAGACGGTCGGGAGCAGTTGGGACTCTTGTGCGGTATTTATTTGCTAAAAAGCGAAATCATAGAGAAATGGACATTTAGATTGGGTGAGCGGAGAAAGCAGCATATTGAGAAAATAACGCGCAAGTGAATGGAAGAAGAAGTCGGCAGGTCCTTTAAAGAGATGGCACGAGCAATTGGATCAAATACTTGAGTCGGGTCTTGTCGAGAGTTGGTATAACAAAAGAGTGCATGAGACCAAGGCCAGTTCTGTGCAGGCGCAATTGGCGAAGTCTGCTCCAGGTGGTGGATTGCCAAGGCGCTAATAGTACTTAATTACAGTGCTTTTTCACATACCCAGTGCCTATATTTATTATTATATCAGATAAAAAAACATACTACGGTGCGAAATAAAAATCTGCACCTCTCATCTTATAGTTAATATAAGTTGATACCCATCTTCTGTTCGAATAAAAAATGCACACTGAAAAAGAGACAAAATTATGCAGAAACAAGCAGTGCAAATGAGAGAAAAAATAGGGGGGAATTAAATCAATGAAAGATTGAGACAACGCCATATGAATGAATAGAGCTGTCGCATTCTTCTAGCAATGAGCACACGAATTTGAAACGTATTTAAAGCGGCGTATATTTGCACCCGCGCCAGGTGACGTTTGGCTCAGGGCCGGGCCTGCATGAGTGTGAATGAAAGAAAAGAGTATGTACAAATACAGTGGTTGTAGCATTTATAGAATTCTTCAAAACACTTCTAACAGCCTTCCTCTGTAACCAAATATTCTTGATTGGCCGTGGTGTGCCATCCATCTGGCATCTAGCGTATTGCATATCGGCGGATTATAATACACACATAAATAAGGCAACCTGGAGTGGAGAAAGAAGCAGCCAAAGTTCGAATGAGATATTATTTCTGGCGGGCGCACGAAAGCCGAGAGCTTTTTGTTTATGTCCGTTTTATGGAAAGGAGCGACTACGGCTACGGGGAACTATGTAGCGGGCATAAATTACGGCGGATGCGGGAGATGTATGGAAATGCGGAGCCCACCAACCAGCGGCGCTAAAACACCCAACTTATTTTATACAAATATTTGTATTGAATCCAAAGAACTGCCGACGGGATATGCGCATCAGAATGCGGCCTTCGAACATAAACACAGAGCGAACGTACATAAAATGACAATAAAATTTGGATAATTTATGTGGCTAGTGTTCGTTTTGATTGTCGTGTATCGGCTCTCTCTTCGCTCTAGTGATGATGATACCTCCGAAACTTCCCACCCACCAACATACATCATTAGGATTATCCTTCATCATATATAAGCATTAAGATGCTAAATTGTGATAATTTATGTTTGTAACATATTTTTCTTAGCATGTTTTTGCTTTCTTCAATATTGGTTCTCTTTGCTCAAGTGCTGTGAAAAAACATGGTATTCCTACCCACCATTGTACATTAACAATATTTATCTTCTTTTTGTATAATACCGCACGAGAGTCCCAACTGCTCCCAACCATCTGGAGTCAGTGGGACTATGGCATGGCGCGTTGTGGGGATCAAGATAGTGGGGAGGGGAAGAAGAAGGTTGGGAATACCTGACTATTGAGATCTGGTTACCAAACACTGCTAAAGACATTTCAAGCAACATTTTGAAATCGTGTCACATGTAATCTATTTACTACTACTCCTTTGTAATGTTGAACAAACATTTTTTCTAAATCTACTGTAAAAAAATGTACACGCACGACTCGCTCTTACGTTCAACAGCTCGGCTGTGGAATGATTTGCTGACGTCTGTGTTTCCTCCCTCCTGCAACATGGACTTGGAGAGGTCCAAGACCTAGGTTCATTCCTGCCTTTCCTTAAAAGACCCTCCGCACAGCATCTCCAAAGTTGAGATGTATGGAGTTAGTGAAAAAAAACCTTGCATTAAATAATGTGCTCTGTCATAACCTTGTCTGTCTAGAGATACTGCTTTCAGTGATACAGGTACAGCAAAAAACCACTGTAATATTTGCTATCAAGCCAAATACAGAAAAAGCGTAATTATTAGTTTTGTATAAAACGATTTAAATCGAGAGGTACTAAGCATTCAACCAGATTTGTGTTGTCCAATTTTGTGAATAAAAACTACTTACTAATGGTACAAACAACTTACTTTTAGAAATATACTCGTACTATAGTGCGTGTTTATATTTTGAAAATTAATTCGAACGCCGATCTGTCACGCAAAAAGCACTACACAAACTAACAGAACTGAAATAAATAAATATATATTGTAAAAAAATGAGTTCAACAAAGTAAATACATTAAACCACAAATCGTTTTTGGTTTAATGTCGAAGGTCAAAAAACAAATTGGTAAAGTCGAACAAAAAGTGAGTTAATAAAAGAAAAACCCAAAACATTAAATAAGATCTTCAAAATAAAAGCTTACGCGATTAAATAAAGTAGGTACCTAAATTGATGAAGAGGAAAGTTTCGATTAAAACACAGAAAACTTGTTTTAAAACTAAAAAATAAATTACGAAAATACTTTTTAATGTTCATATTAATTGCTAAAAACGTCTTAAATTTCCAAGTAATAAAGATAATTTTATCGTAGACAATAATACCAAGTCCAACTTTATTCTACGAAAGACAGAAATCAATTTGGGAATGTCGTTAAACCGGAACAGTCAATAAATTAGACACAATATATTGAAAATGAAACTAGAATTGATATTCGCCAAAATATTTTTATTGCCAGAAGGCTTTTGGGTCTATAACGAGGCTTTCCTAGAAGTAAATTATTTAAAAAAATCGTAAATAAGAGGCGAATTTTCTGAATTACCTATTTTTTACTTCCGCTGCTACAGCACAAAGTAAACTAATCAAAATAACCGAATATTGTTTTTATAAGAAAAATAACAATTTAGGGTGAAAAAAACACAAAGTTATCACCATGATTTGTAGAATTGAAAGACGACATGAAAATAATACCTATATTTAAGAAAAGTTATTGTACTAATTCTGCTATATGATTTCAAATAGGTATAGAAAAAATCTATTTAAGCATTTTATAATCATTCATAATGAAAATTTTACGGCTCAGATGTTATTTAAAAAATTTGAGGGGGTGTACAAAAAGTAGAGTTACCTAGTCCAAACTTTAATGTATTCGTTTTTGTCTAATTATACCCCAGTAAAGGAAATTGTATGAAATAAAGTATTGTTTTCAACCCCCCCATCATTATGCCCCATAAATGGTTAAATGCATACAGTCAAAGTAGCATAATGTACTTAATAATTATTGACTTGAATTTCCCTATTTTTTTCTATTTCTTCTCATTTGCCGAGCACAGCATTTTTGTTCTTCAAATTAAGTAGGGATTTTTTTACAAAAGATTGAAATCTGGTCTACATTTTGGTAGTAAGTGACCGAAGCAACAAAAAATAAAGCAGCAGCTTTTAAAATATATAAACGAGGGGTATTTTTTCGAGTTCTACAGATGCAATTTTTCGTTTGTCTATTTTATAGTACACCGTGGGTATAAAGAAGTAGAAGAAAGATAGATTTTTTCGTTCACTATCCACAGTCGTAAAGAAGAAGCAGAAATAACAAGAGAATCTACTATTTAGGTATATTCTTTGTTTCCTTCGAAATACAAAGGCTATAATAATCCATTTAGAAAATAATAGGAAGGATGTGGAAAACAACAAAATAGATATCCATTGCACACTCCATTTTCTAGTCAAATGTGAAAAATTATAAACATCGCTGAGAAAAATAAGCCCCACTAGGCACGGGGTAAAATTTTCGGCGCAATTATCGCCGTCCTGATTTCGTACGGAATCTGACAAAGTGATTTTTTTAAGAACTGTTTTAGTTTATCTTATGTGAATAAATTAAACTTATCATTATATACTCGTATATATCGTATTGTGGAATTTTTTAACAGTGCCAGGGAATATTTGTCCCTCTTCCTGTGTCAACTGTGGTTAGAGGTGCATTTATGAAGAGATTTCTACTCGCGTAGCAGGCTGTCTTTTGCTACTATAGGTTTTTCAGTGTATATGTTTATGTACAAGTACTTAAAGTGAATTTTCGTAGACTGTGTTTTGTGTGCTTATAGCAATATTTTATTTAAGTCCACTCACCAAAGTCAGAGAGGGAATAAGATGGAATTTGGGTGGAGACGAAGAGGGTTCGTACTGAGGATCTAGCGGCCAAGTTTGGAAATGAAAGGATTCGAGTTTGAATCTAATTTGGAGTAAAATATTATGACTAAATCTATTATGTGTTTTCGGAGTGGAGGAATTTTAGAGTCCGTCTGAGCTTTTGGTGAATCGTCAAAGCAATGCATTCTGAAGTGATTCGAGTCTTTGTATTTGATGTAGCCATGTAGTATATATATATGGGTGAGGCGTATGTACGTTTTGGTCGGATTGTCGATGTGTAAATGAATATCTTATTTTGGGGGTTGAGTTTACTGTGGTAGCTAATAAGGGGGTAAACTTATTATCATGTGAATAGTATAATCCCTAAAAACTGATGTTAGGATTAAAACAAGTATGCAAATAACGACGGTCATTATTCGAATTTCATGTATGTTTTGACGGTTGTTTTTTAGAATTACATACGTTTGAAAATAACTAGATGTGAAATATTGTAATTTTGAAACTTTAAATTTACATTACTTTGAAAATTCTGCATAAAAACTCAAAGACTTGACGCAAAAACGTGTCTAGCCCATATTTAGAACTGATACGAATGACCATGGCGAGCCGCTAAATATTTCAGCTCAAAGCGGCTTTTTATGGAGCAAGTTGGCTCTCGGCCATTCGCACATCGGCTTAAGCACAAATTTCCAAATGTATTTTTGCGGATTTCCAATTTTATTCCAATTCATTTCCCATTTGGAAAACAAGAAATCAGTCTGGTACCAACAGCACTTTGTAAACAGCCCCATTAAGAGAGTATCGTTAGGAGAACAGATCGATTCAGGCCGCTGAACAGTTGAATCCAAGAAGTGTAATTCATACCGATGCGAAGGGAAACTGACGTCGCCAGTTTATACAAGGCCCCAGACAGGTCAGTGAAATTGGTTATCAATTCAGCAGAAGAAGGGAAAATTGGGCTCACTTAAAGCACACAGACACGTCCATAGCACACTTCTATCGGTTTATAACTTCGGTGATAGAGGCCCTATTGGAGTTTCAACAGAAAAAAAACCGCAAGTTTGTGGAATGGCTTCGCGATTATTCGTCGGAGAGGTGCTTTCTTAAAAGCAAACTACTAAAAGTGAGCTTTAGTCTGTTTTCAATAACTCATTCCACACATTAGGCAATAGTCTGTATAGTCTGCCTATTGATGTAGAAACCATGGGGGGGGGGGGGGTAATCGAAAACCCTAAAACTAAGTGATACATTTGAGAAAGTGATTTTTCAAAAACCAAGTGGGTTCGGTTCTACCAAAAACCAATTAATGCCGTAAAAATATTTAATCTGAGCTAACAATAATCGCCGGAAAAGCAAAAAGCCTGAAGCGTCATTTTGGGCAGTTTACACGGGAGCACGTTTTGTGCACGTTTTTTTTTCGTTGTTTGTTTGTTTTACAATAAAATTCTTCAGTACCTGGTTAGATTTTCAAAAAATAGTTAACTCAATGCTCTCACTAAGTTATCTAAAGCGACAAAAAGCTAAAAGAAGTCCCAAACTTCTGTCGCTTGAGTCGGACCTCTTCCTAAAAGGGAAACATATTTTAGATGACTTTAGGGTCACAAAAGTCTTCAGAATCGAAGGAGAGTCAGAGCGTTCGATGCCGAAAAGAAACTGATCACAACTGCATATTTGACTTATGACCAAAGTGTCGCATGCAGATGAAAACACAGAGAAAAAATATTTAATACAAATAAAATAAAAACACCTTATAAAATGTAGTGATAGTCATTGTTTAGAAATAATGTTTTAACTTGATGATTGTTGTAAAATATGACGACAGATGTCTGCAACATTTGCGATATTGATTCGCCGTAATCGTAAGTAGTATTTTGATTAGATGGTAAATACTGGTAATAAAAAAATTACTGGAATTCCTCGTAACGTAATGAATAATAATAATTATAAAAATCGTTATAAACCAAGACTTATTTTTATTTTTACAGCGAGTACCGCACAAGAGTCCCAACTCCTCCCAACCATGTGAAATTCTCATTAAAAAAATACGAGGATTTCAAAAATCAACAAGTTATTTGTAACTGGAGAATGTTTGTCTTAAAATAATTATTTCAGAATTATGTTATTAAGTTTTATCATTATTACGATGAGTTTCGTTTCTATCGTCAGGAGAAAGCAAAGCAATTACATCAAGTGTTTAGAGTTGGCATTCTTCATAACCGCCAGAGCCCACAACACTTGAGTCTGTATTGCCGTGAACCACTAACCGAGTGTGTTAGTAGTTATACTCCACGTCACTAGATGGCAGCTCGTATCGTGAGGCTCGGAAGAGCGTCATAAAAACCATGAAAGCATAAACGTTGTGAATCAGTGCCAGGGCTACCACACAGACCGCATGATGTTCACGCATTTGTAGCCCTCGTGAGAACCAAGGTGGCAGTTATTCAGTTATTTATTATTTTAAAAACATTACAAAATTTTATTTCAAGGCGTTTTTAAATAAAGCGAGTAAGTGTATTAATACACAATATTCATAAAGATAAAGGATTAATTGTAAAAAATATAAATTGCAGTGAATGCAAAGTATAGACAGTAAAAAATAAGGCAGGAATAAAGAAAGGATCAACAACTCTGGAAATGACCTCATCATGGAATCTCGTCAGATCTTGAATTCAAGCATACAGGTAGAAGCTTATTGGAGTAAGATATTGATCCCATCAGTCTTAAATAAAAATGGTCGATATTACTGTCCCGGTTAAAAGGAAACGGTTCCTAGCTGGTCACTGAACCGTTAATATTATTTCACCGAGGAACCGGTTCTTTTCGTATTTTTTTGGGCGAGGAACCGGTTCCAGTTCCAGTTATTTTTGTTCTCAGAATTTCGCTAGGAACCAATTCCAGTACTTTTCGTTTTCAAATATCTATTCTTCACCGACTAGTACTTTTTTTTGGCGAGTAACTTTTATCGATTTGCTAGTACCTTTCGAAAAAATCTCATTCGTGAAACTTTTCTGGCACCAGGAACCGGTTCCAAAAAAAAAAGGATAAATAACCGGTTCCTCACCGGTCACCGGTAACTGAAACCGCAGGTACACCAAATTCTGATATAGAGCATCTCTAGTCTTATATCATTAAAATTACTGCCAATTAAGCAAAAACAAGTTTTTTGCATCATACATATTTTAAGTTCGCGAAACACACCAACTGTCACCAGTGGCGGCTAGTCACTTTTTAGTGTGCTTGAGTGCTTAGATTGATAAATACGACGTTAATGATGTCATTGTAGCCGAAAATTGTATTTAAAACGTCTGCCATACACAATAGCTATGGGAGCATTCAAGTTCTACCTTCAAACAAAAGTGCTGCCATCTTTAATCTTCAAAGAAAATTAATTAAAAATTTAGAAGATATTTTTTTGCTATGTTATTGATTGCTAGTAGAATAATAATTTAATTATAAAAAAAAAATTGAATTTGGCAACCCTAATGAAACCATAACCCAGGGCTGCCAGGCACTGCCGTTATTCAGGGAGGCATTTTGCAAGAGAGGGGTGGGCAACATTTTTGTAGGCACCGGGTAAAATTTCCATATTTCTGACTCCAGTTTACGATATCAGTTGGTTTCTATTATATATATACGGAAAAATAATGGTTTTCCGCGTGCTTTCACAGATAAGAGTGTCACATGTTTAAGACAAGCGATCGCTTGTTGTGGCTATAGCATGGTATTTACTGTTTTGAATGCCGAATTTCATATTTCCCGCAGCAATAAAAGTGTTCAAGAACAAAATACAATATAAAGTGATGTTATTTTACAATGTGTATATAAAAAAATCATACAGTGTCCACAATGCCCTTGAGGTGTTTTTCCCACAAAAACGGCGCTATAAAAGTTTTCCATTTATTAATGGTGATCTGATACTGAAAGATACATTTTTCTTACAAATAACACGATATAATATAAATGTTAAAATATAAAATATATGTCTTATGTTTATTTTGCCTTATTTTTGACATCGCTTCATTTATTTTTATGTATATGCTATTCCTTCTCTATTGCTTTTTTTTCCATTTCGTGTTTTATATGTATTTTTTGTAATTGGAATTTAGTCCGTTAATTTATAAATAAATAAATAATAAGTTAATAAGTGCACCATCATTATATACTATTAATTGTTAACAATTGAAGATCCCACAGCAAGAACCTGTTAACTAACATTTTTGTCAAAAATGAGTTAGTATTCTCACTAAACTAATTTCTGTACCCTCTATCCAAAAAACTTCACTTTCAGATCATGAAAATGGCACGAACATGGAAAATCAAAGAGTTAACTGCAAATTTTATTAAAACTGAAATATTTTTTTAATGTGAAGAACGTGTTATCTACAATAATAAATTGTATTGCAGACATACCTTAAAACGCTAAATTATGTATTAAATTTAGTATGTTACCTTTAACATTTTTAAAAATAGTTTCTGGTTTTGTGATGGTACACACTTTTTTTTTAACAAAACGCAAAAGACTAAATATCTCAGAATGACTCGACAGTTAGTTACCAGGTTCTTGTTGTGAAGTTTTCAATTATAGGATTATTACAAGGTAAAATGTGTGTGTATTTGTATCGTATCCACTGTCATCAATTGTAGGATTTAGTACCTTTATTACACATCGACTGTGTTTAGTGATAACAAAACGGTTGTGCTCTCAGAGTAACAATATAAAGAGACCATACTAATTTGTGACAAATCGTTGACAAACTCGCAAAATATAGCTCTCTCTTTATGCTCGGTTCTATACGCATATGAGAAAAAGAGACAAACAATTGTTGAAACCAATACATGATTTGGGGCGGGCTAATACCATGTCCGCGGTTAATTGATCTGGACGAACTTCATTCACGTTTGGAGTGTCAAGTGAACGGACTGTCAAAAGTGCGTAAATAGTTAAAAACTTGAGTTATTTTTTGTCCGATATCTAGCAAAACATCATGGCCATATGTGCTATACTTGGTTGCTTCAATCGAAGTACAAAAGGACCAAAAACAAACAGTTTTCACACGTATGTACCATAAAAATCGTCTTTTTTAGTTAGATCTCAAATATTTAACATTCTAACCTACAAAACAACTAGTAACTTACACCAATATGTAATTAATCTTTGGACTATTCGTTCCAATATAATAAACTTCCGTTTGAAATGAGTTTTAGTGGATTCGTAATATTTTTAACTTGGAGATATTTACTAGCTGTCACATAAGAAACCATTACATGGGGGAATCCCCATATTGTACGGCTTCTGAAAATATCCCGATCTCTTTCTTTCTCATGATACTAACGCTAAATTGTTGGCAAACAGATAAAGACAGAATAGTGTTTATCTCTTAGTTATATTTATAATTTCGGTTACGTCCCCAGATTCAGGGCTATGCCAAAATTGGAATATTATTATTTATTTAATTATTTTTAGATTTCCAAAGGATGAAAAAAGACGAGAAAAAATCTAATTTCTTTTTCTTTGATTTAACAAATATGTTAATATGAATTCATACGTTTCATCTGGATTTTTATACCCTTAGCTTCTAGTTAATTGTTTTTTTATATCTATTGATGTGCACATGCACTATTGTACCCATTTCTGAACCTGTTCTCTGATGATTTATGATAACGATCATGCATTTAGATAGTTTTAATTTTGTATACATATTATATATTATTTTCTCCTTGTTAGTTAGAATTATTAGCTTAATTAATTAAGTATGAAGCGCACTTGACGTGAAATATCACAAAAGTTCACTGTTATTATTATCTGCATTCGAAATTTCCTTACAAAATAACGCGGGACGGAAAACATCCCTACAATACTTAAAAGCGGTTTCATGTTTTTGTGAAATTTTTTGTGCCTCTTTCTCTCATGGTGTACGACGTGAAAACGCAGAGAAAGTGATTTATCGCAAAATTTATATAGGTAAAAAAAATGATCTCTCTCCATATATTCTTACTCCAAGGTTAAGAAAATGATTTAACATCTGTTATCACCGTACATTTTTTTTATTTTACTTTTGTTTGTAAACTATTTTGTTTATGGAACTGAAGTTCATTTTATAAGATGTATTATAAAATGTTCTGTACTAATAATTTAATTCGTTTATATTTTTATCTATAAATAAGATTTTAATAATCTTATTGATTAATGTATCTTTGAATAAACAAAAAAATATACAACATTCATTCTTTTTAATGATTTACAACTACCTACTCACAACAAAATACCTAATTTACTTAATTTGTGACAACCCTGTTAGTGATTTTACTCTGAGTTTAGGCCACACCCTTTGGTCATTGCTTGGTCAAAAAGTGCGGACAAAATTTCGCAAAGTTAGGTCTCTACGTTACTCTAAGGTTGTGCTGTTATGCTTGTCATCTGTACATAATTTGATCAAACGCTGAAACGGCTCGATAATCGGTGGTTAACGGGGCGATTATATAAAGTGGAAGCGGTAAATATTCATAATGGCGCTTATCACGAATTTGCGACAGTGTAAAATGTGACAGTGTTTCAAACCACTAGGCCTAAGTTTGCTAGCAAAAATAGTGGAATAAAGCCTTTTACCTAAACACAGTCGATATTATTGTATCTTTTATTTTAAGTGGTTTATGTTTTATGTGTATATTATTTATATTAATATTGTTTTTTTTTATATTTAAATAATATCAATAATCTAAAACACAAATATAAAACAAAAAAGCCAGAAAATAAAAAGACAATGGTCACAGCCGAGACTCGAACTCGGAACTTTACAAAGATGGATGCCGAAAATCAAAAGAAATAAAAAAAAAACATTCCTATTTTTTTAATGAAAATATGAGATCGATGAAAAATGTGACTTTCTAATAAGGTCCCAATGGTTGAATTGGTTAAGGCGTTACTCCAGGATAAAATAGAGGATCCGAGTTCGAGTCTCGGTTGTGACCATTGTCTTTTTATTTTCTGTTTCATATTTGTGTTTTAGATTATTGATATTAATTAAATATTAAAAAAAACATTAATGCTTTAAAGTTATTTCCAATTTCAATAGTGACATTATTTCTTCATACATTCAGGAAGCTTTAAAAATATAGCTCCTTATTTTCAGAAAGTTACGTTTTAATATGTTTACAATAAGTTTTTATGAACACAGTTTTCTTCAGTTGACAGATAATTTTTTGATTTAAAATCAACCGTCAAAAACTATGGTGAAATTAAAATGAGATCCTCCGCTTAGGGTGATTTCTGATAGCAGGGTTTTTCACCCTTAATTTGTGAAAACGGCTGTTGAAAATGAATTATTTTAAATATTGAACGTAAAATGTCAATACTGAAATCACCATGATAATAAATTATATTCACACGTCAAAATTTCCATTAAAATTAGATAGCGATTTCAAAGCAAAATTTCTGTTGAATATTCATTTATGACGGCCAACACGACATATTCGATCTATAGCATCATTTAATAGGGGGTGGTCATGCGCCATTGTTGCTTTAAATTTTCTAATCGACTTGGTGAAAGCCATCCGCCACCCACCACGGTATAGGTATGATTAATAATTAAAGTAAAATAATCTGTGAATATTGTTTTCGTAAAACAATGAAATAAGAAGAGTACCAGAACAGCGTGCAATATAGTTGTGAATGGTGAATACTTGGAGCAAGTGGATGAGTTTGTGTATTTAGGAAGTATGTTCTAGAGAGATGGAAAGGCTGATAAGTATATTAAAATAAGGGTGAATGCAGGAAACTCCATTAATGGAGAACTAAGCGCTATTAGCGCAGATAAGAAATAGTCTAAAGAAGCGAAGCTAGCAGTCCACAATGGAGTGCTTATACCAACCCTAATGTATGGCAGTGAGGCATGGAACTGCCAGAGGAAGGATGAAAGTAGACTGAATGCTGTGGAAATGAGATCCCTGAAACGTATGTGCGGTAAAAGCATGTATGACCGTATTAAAAATGTGGATATCCGGACAGAATGCAAGGCTGATGTAAGCGTGATGAATAGGATCAAGAAAGGGACGCTTAGATAGTTTGGGCATTTAGATCGAATGAACAAAGAAAGGAGTGTGAAAAGAATACTCGTATATGATGCGTAAGTGAATGGAAGAAGAAGCCGAGGACGCCCGAGGAAAACATAGTACAATCAAGTAAATCAAATATTTGAATCGGGCCATGTGAAGAGTCAGAAAAGTATGTATGAGATGATGTACAAATGTGAATGAAGCAAGGAGTGTATGCCTAGACAAAGTTGTATGGCGGTCCGTCCTCTCTGTCTACCCCTGCAGAGAAACGGCGTGATGGTTAGTTGGTTATGAAATAAACGATGGACTCGTCTACCAAGTATATTGTAATTCTAAACATACCTACCAGAGTCAATATAGAAAAAGAACTTCCCACTGTCAACATTTACTGTTTAAACACAAATAGTGTGGCACGCTGTATCTTAACATCAGCTTTATTATTTAGTACATATACTCTTCAATCGGGTTCTGTAAGGAGATTGCTTCTTTAAATGATGAATATTAGTACATGCTTAACTGAAAAAACATTACTGAAATCAATTTAAGAGCGCTGTGTTTGAGATTTCTAACTAAACTACAGCTTTGTTATAAAATAGGTATTATACTGTCTCAAGAAAGGTTGGAAACTACCGAAACCATTTGACTATAAAGTGGTTTAAAACTGAGAATTGTTTTATTTAAAAATAATGTCAAACTAGAAAGTGCAGACTTTCTTTGAACATAATAATAATATTCACTATTACCGAATTAACTTTGATCACCCTGATGATGCTTAAGTTAACCGAAATCGGTCGGTCATAAAAAATAAAATAAAATTTCTGGTTTTATACAAAGTTACTCTTTCATTTTCATTGACTTATTTTTTATCTTTATTACAATTTTTTTACATAGTTGGTTTATGTTTTATGTGTACTATTTGTATTTAAACATTATTTATTTAAGCATTTTATTAAAAAATCCTAATTTTGAAATAAATAAAACATAAACAGTTGGTAATACTTTCACTCGACAAAATCGTCTTTGAAATTACCCATCGCAGTAAAAAATAATGATGAAGGTTAGCAGTTAACGCATCAACGCGTCGATATCAATGTTGATTGTTCGAAGCCTTTATTCCACAGATGCGGTGGAACCTTCCACTAGTGGCGAATGTAATGTATCGGGCTGCCGGTGATTGGATTTGCCCATTAGTAATCAGAATTAGTGAAAACAAACACCCTCCATTCACACTCCGCTACAAGGACCCCATTGTTTTGGCGATAGCCCATTATAAGACAATAGCCATGAATAAGGTGTCGCACTGGCACTTAGCAAAGTTAATTTAAAATCAATTGTACTCTTCTTAGACATATCCGAGATGGGATCGGACATTTATATGAAGGACTCGGACAGGTGATAAAGATGCCAGCTGAATGATTCAGTAGAGAAATCAATCAATAATTTTAGAGGGAAGATGAACAGTTGGTCACTTCAGACAAAGATAGGAAATAGGTGAAAAGGCTGTGCGAGAAGAGATCGGGCCTGCGATTCACCGTGGTTACTAATATATATAAATAAATAACAGAGTTAAAAGCTTTCTTTAACATATGGTTTTACCTACCTACTAAAATTGTAAAGAAAAATATTTTCAGTTTACGCTACTGTTAAATAATAATTTATTTTTATATTTTAAATTATTTCATTCTTGACAGTTCCTCACACAAATTTGAACTCTTTTATAACCTACGAAAACCGTAAATATAATTTTTTTAATATTTTCTAAGAGCCTGTATAATAAACGAGTATATTATAATATTTGGGTAATTTGTGTAGCGCTGTTTTTTTGTGAAAAATCGCCTTCAAAACGCTGTACAAATTTTAATTCCTAGGCTCTATCTAATTACTAACTACATATTTATAATCTATGACATTTTACTATTTATTTATGTTATGTAACGAATACATAAGCATACTGGCATGTCAATTCATGTAACCTAAGTATTTATAACTTAAATAAAGTAATCTCTTTAGATTTTTTCTAGTTTTGTAGACGATTCCTGTGGTGATGTTATAAAAAATGTGCTTTACGGAATAGCCGAGATAAAAAGAAGTAAACTGATACAATTGAGGTCCCTGTGTGATGTACGAATAGATGAGATTGAAGAATAATTTAAGATCGACGAAGTCGATTAAATTAATCGGTTATTGATTAAAGTTAAGAAAAGGATGATATGATGAATTGGACACGTTCAACATTTTGTTCGTAGTGAAATATTTGAAAAAATAAATAAATCATGGAACATAATTATTATAAAACGCAAACATGTATTAATATTAGTGGAGAGTTTTTTTTTTAATGATAACCGTACAAGATTACCAACTCCTCCCAACCGTCTGGAACCAATGGGACTTTGACATCTCCCATCGGGGTATGTTGTGAGAATACGTTTAGTACTCGTATGTTTGTTTTGAATAATAATAAATGTCACTTGTAACGATAGATAATTATTTTTTAGCTCTTCCTTAAAGCATCGACCGCGATGTGACATGATAAGTATAATTCACTGGATCAATTATTAGATACCAACTATCCCCCTGGCAATAAGTTGAAAAACTAACCACGTGAACACACCGTATATTTTCACTATGGATAAAATGAACTTAAAACCCAATTCAAATTAACTAGACTTGAATACATTATTTATTTATTTAACAAAGATCTCATAAAAACAGTTGTTCACCAAATACATTAAGAGATTTTTAATTTTTTCCAAAAAGAAAGACAAACATTCCCGGGTTACGAATAAACTGACAATATTTGAAAAACTTCTACTGACATCATAAGAAGCGGAAGATGTTGCTTGTGCAATGATGGAGGACTTAGCCAGCAGAGAAATTGAACGCACGACGTCCGGGTGGGAATCCGACGCGTTTGTCCACTCAGCTACCGACCGGTCAATGAATGATATAAAAATATTGTAGATACATGCATATAGAAAACAAACATTTATTTCCACCCCACATATAGACAAGGTATTATATATCCGAAGGAGTTATATGAGTCCAAACTGAAGTAGTGTGACGCACTATATATGATATAATAACGGAAATAATGTAAGCAATGAAAAACAAAAAGATAAAATATAAGAGAGGTTCATTCTTATACACATGTTATGAGATAATCGTTGAATTGGCAAGTGTAAAAATGTGTGTAAAAGACTATTTTATTTAAGAGTATGTATATCGTTATGTACCTAACGGTTACTCTTGTACGTACATCAAGAGATAATGACAGAACTCTAAATATGTGCTTCTATATATATCTAAGATAGATGCAGCTTAACTGAATAGTTCCATCGCTTTATATATTGACGTATTTTTGTATGAGGAAGTTCTTTCTTTCGGTGTGTAAAACGTCACATGATGCCTTGCACGAATGCACTTACTTGGGGTAAACAAATTGATGTCCTTTAGTATATATAATTTATAATAATAATAATATGGGTTATAAATACATCCAGAAATCAACTTATAAAAATGTTAACCCAAAAACATCTTCCGGCCGGCTTGCAGGGTGTGAAAATCTAGTATTCCGCATAAAAATAACGGAAGGAATAGAATGGGTAGTATTTATACTCCCTCATTGTGTATTTTATGATGTCAAACCTGAATTAGTTGCATTATTTCTCCAGGTTAATAATTGTAAGCGATTTAACCTTTGGAATGCCGGATTCCCGCAAGGTTCCTTCAACTTCCGTCGTACCTTGCTGACTGTAATTTCGTAATGACTCGCCGCAATTCTACTCAATAATCTGATTCAAATTAAACGAAGGCACAATAATGAATACTTACAAATAATAAAGTACGAATCAGACCTAAAAGCAGTATCGTGCTGGTATAGTTACACGTATATCAGAGTGTAATAAAACTGTAGAATTCCTAGAAACTTGTTGTTAATGTTACATGTGAGTTTATAATTAGTAAGGACCATTAATGTAGTGCTACAATGTAGGTGAAGTGGTCTGATGCAGAATAAGTGGAGAGCGATTTATTGTAGAGCAAAGTTTAAAATTATAATAAATACATAAATCAAAATAAGTTCATAGTCTGAATTCTGGTTCTAGTAGGAACATATATTATGGAAAATATTCACATAAACCCTTGACCTTTGAAACAATAAAGCTAGAAAAAAAAATACTGTTCTAGCTATTTCTGTTGTATTCAATTTTCATTTATTTAAAAACATATCATTTTTTGAAAATTATTTTTATTATTTTTTATTATCACGTTTACATTTATATATATATATTTACAAATTTTATTCTTTGATCCATTTTTTTCAAAAGTAAAAAATCGAAGAACACACAAAAACGTGACTAACCTTTCCAGTTGTCAAAAACAAACCACTAATCCAAAATGGCTGATAATGTTAACATATGATAAACATATGTGTACCAACATAACAAAAAAAAAAACGATAATCGAATGTACACAGCCCGCGAAAATTCAAAATCACCTTTTCTTTTAAACAGGCCTCGTATATGTTTTTTTTTTCGAGAAAACACAGATATGGATAGTTATCACTAAACAATATTCAAAATTAAGAAAAGAGATTTCATCTGCATCCTAACTGTTTTCTTTTATCTGAAAAGAAAATGCATATTACGCTTTTAATTTAAATTTATTTTGAACACCGCACAATAACCTTTGGTGTCCGGAGCCCGTGGGACTATGGCATTCTCAATTTTAAGTACAAGATGAGGCTGAGGAGAGTGGAAAGAGGTAGGTAAGAAGAGAGTTGAAAGGCACCTGGTTATTCAATTCGGGCCACTAAATTCGATAACAGACATTTCAAGCTACGTTGTGAATCTTAATGGAGGTGTTTCGCCAGGGCGATACTAAGGGTATTTACCAATCTGGAACAAGATGAGCATGTTCTACACATTAATTTAATCAAACTACATGTGATCCAAATTATCTTGGAGTAACAATATATGGAGAGAGAGCTAATTCTAACACAATCTATACAAACATGGGAAAAATCTCTTTCTCCGGGTTTTTACGTTGTACACCATGAGAAAGAAAGAGATAGCAAAATTTCCCAAATTATCACAACGCTTTAAAGTATTGTAAGAGCGTTCTTCGTGTCCCGCGTCTCTGTTGATTCCGCCCACACGTTTTGATATTCGACATAAATTGACATGAATCAACGGTTTTTTAGGTTAAATGCTATATTTTTGTTTATAAAAATACTTTGACAAAATGGTTATACGAATAAACAAAAAAATTTTGTCGGCACGTGCTATGAATAGATGTATAAATACCCTAGCTCTAGTCTTAGCCACCCCCAAGTCTAGCCAAGTCCGTCAAATTATCAAAGCGTGACATTTATGACAATTTTTTAGACAATTTGCTATCATGGCTGTGTTATCGAATTATAAAGGGCTATTATTAAAAATAAAAAAAATCATTAATTCACGTTTGAAAACATAATTACGATTAAATGGAAATAATAATAAAAAAAAATAGCACACTTGATACCATAAGTACTCGTAACTTACCCAGACGTTTTTTCGACAAATAATACACACCGTAGTGCGAGTTAATACTTGTCACCTCCCGGGAGATCAGAAGTGACGTAAAGGTGATATCGAAAAGGAGAATAATAAATTGAGTTACGTTCTATAAATGTCCTATATTCGTCACGTGATCGTAATACTATCAAACCACAAATTCAACCTTGACCCATTTCCTTGAAAATTCCCAATGTTCTAGCTAAATAATAAACATTATCGTTTTCATACCGAACAATATTTTTTATCTTTTTTAACCTTTTCCTATCTGAGGTTGGCTATCACCGGGGAAATTTTTACCCTTTAAGCTTTTTGAAATTTATTTTTTTATGGTGTATACCGCACAAGAGTCCCAACTGCTCTCAATTGTGAGCCAGTCAGACTAAGGCATCCCCAAATGGGATATGTTGTGAGACTGAAGGTAGTGGAGAGGGGAACGAGATGGGGAAAAGGACGGTCAGGAAGTACCTGGCTATTCAGATCTGGTCACTAAACACGGCTAAAGCCATTTCAAGCAACGCTTCGATTCTGAATGGTGGTTTTTCTCACAGCATACCCCGATAGGGGATGCCATAGTCTTACTGGCTCTAGACGGTTGGGAGCAGTTGGGACTCTTGTGCGGTATTCATTATAAAAAAATAAATATAAAATCATTTATTCTTTACACTCCTTTCTTCGTTCATTCGCTCTACATACCCAAACCATCTAAACCTCCCTTTCTTGATTCTATTCAATACGCTTTCATCAGCCGTGCATTATTTACCACTCATAAAACAATATCCGGACCAACCGATCGAATAAATATAATTATCATAGTAAAATATATAATATAAGTATGGTATAAGTCATTTTTATTCATACACAAAAATTATAACAGGTTAAATTATTCAAATGCAGCCAAAAATTAGTGACAGATAGAAGTGAGGTTAAGTGTCGATTCACACCAACGTCCGGATCCGATCATTTTTTTATCACTAAATAATATTTTTATTAATTAAAAAAAATATTATTTAGTGATAAATAAATGGTTTTTAATAAAAAAAAATCTGCGATGCAAGTATTTTTACACATCAAAATAATTATTTAACTAACTAAGTAGTTAAATATCACAAGGGTGGGCAGAAGGATATACTGCCACACAACTTTGTCTTGGCACATACTCCTTGATTGATATTAATACCATGTCAATAAGCTCTCTTGCGGAACAATATCGTCACTGAGCGGATCCGGACGTTGGTGTGAATCGACACTAATACGACGTTATTGGTACGCCCCGCACTGCACGTCGACGCTTCCGGCTTGTTTCCGGGGGGGTCAGGTGCACTTCTATCGAGTTGATCCCGGCGGCATTGTTGCGACGTATAAGCCACAGCTGCCGCCGCAATCGGAAGTGACTAAAGAGCCCGGCCTCCGCGTTTGAATACGTATCGATTGGCCTGCAGGTAAATCTGTGATGAAGGTAATTCACAAAGCCAGTTATCAGCAATTAAACTGGGCTAGCCAATAACGTTACACACTTATATAGACACTCTCAAAGTGGCAAGCAAAAACCACGCTAGTTGGTGTGTTCGGTGTTTAAACCGATTTAGTACTAAACTGTCACGCTGTCAGGATATTGAAAGAAGGGTGAATGCAGGAAACTCCATTAATGGAGGACTGAACGCTGTTGGCGCAAATAAGAAATTGTCCAAAGAAGCGAAGCTAGCAGTCCACCCAATGGAGTGCTTATACCAACCCTGATGTATGGCAGTGCGGCATGGAACTGGCAGAGGAAGGATGAAAGTAGACTGAATGCTGTGGAAATGAGATCTTTGAGAGGTATGTGCGGTAAAACCATGTATGACCGTATTGAAAACGTGGATATCCGGAAAGAATGCAAGGCTGATGTGAGCGTAATGAATAGGATCAAGAAAGGGACGCTTAGATGGTTTGGGCATGTAGAGCGAATGAACGAATAAAGGAGTGTGAAAAGAAAATATGATGCGAAAGTGAATGGAAGAAGAAGTCGAGGACGCCCGAGATAGACATGGCACGATCAAGTAAATCAAATACTTGAATCGGGTCAGGTGAAGAGTCAGAATAACAGAGTATGCATAAGACGATGTATGAATGTAAATGAAGCAATGAGGGTGTGCCAAGACAGAGTTATATGGCAGTCCGTCCTATCTGCCTACCCCTGCGGGGAAACGGCGTGATGGTTAGTTAGTTAGTTCTGTCACGCGTCACTTAAGGTCGTTTACTATATCCAATCAAATTACAAAAACAAGTGCCAAAATGCCCTCATGTGTGATGAGAAAGTGTTTCAATTACACTGCAAATACTATTAAAAGAAAAGGAATAACATTCAATATAAATTACTTATTATTTTAGACAACACAACCATCTCCACTGTTGATCAGCATAATGACGTCTACGCGTAAGCGAGTAAACGAAGTGCTATCTCATTCTTACCAGAGCATTCCGATCCTACATCTGTTTCATTTATACACACATATTCTATAAATGTCAGAGCAATAAAATACAAGAGAGAGCGCTGCTGTTGTCAGTTTTGATGAGGTTTGCCGGGCTAGGACTAGGGCTAGGGTATTTATACATCCATTTATAGCACATGTCGACTTAATGTGTTTGTTTATTCGTAAAACCACTTTTTCATAGTAATGTTGTGTACAAAAATATAACATGTAACTTAAACCGTTGAGTTGTGTCCATTTATTTCGCGTATCAAAACGTGTGGGCAGAGTCGACGGAGACGCGGTACACAAAGAACATTCTAACAATACTTTAAAGCGGTGTGATAATTTGGAAAATGTTATTGTCTCTTTCTTTCTCATGGTGTTATTTATTTATTTATTTTTAATTAATTTACTTGAACATACATTTTTTTTTATTTGTTGGTAAATTACAAATTGAAAATTGAAAATTGAAAATTATTTTTGGTGTACGACGTGAAAACCCGGAGAAAGTGATTTACCCCGAATTGGTATAGGTTGGGTAAAAATAATTAGCTCTCTCTCCATATTTTGTTACTTTAAGGGTGAAACTGTCAAAGTTTTCCGTCGTAAAAGTTTCAGAAGCGGACATTTTCCTTCCGTCCGAATAAGGCCACACAAATGCATTAAATAATAAAGTAATACAAAATTGCAAGACTTAAACGACATTTAACATCGAACGCACTCTATTTAATATAGTGTTCTCGAATGGAACCATAAAATTGTATATAAAAGCTTCAGAGTTCTGAGAGGAAACGGTTTGATTATGGGAGTGTTTGGATTTTATTTTGACGTTAGAAACACGTTAAATAATACGGGTCCGAAGGGTGCAATGCTGTATGAATTCTCTCGACGGGGTTACTATAGACATAACTTGACTTTGAAATCGGATTCTTGATTATATTTTATTAGAAATCTAATTAATTTTCTTTTGTGTATAAGTAAGTCATGGGAAATTGAAGCCATTTTAAAAATTCCCATAAATTAAAAAGAATATTTACATGGCCTTTATAAAAGAAAAGGTGAATTTTAAATTTTCGCGGGCTGTGTACATTCGACTATCGATTTTTTTTTGTTATGTTGGCACACATATGTTTATCATATGTTAGCATTATCAGCCATTTTGGATTAGTGGTTTGTTTTTGACAACTGGAAAGGTTAGTCACGTTTTTGTGTGTTCTTCGATTTTTTACTTTTTGAAAAAATGGATCAAAGAATAAAATGCATGATTTGTTTTTCCACAACTCCAGGACGCTCATCGTCATTAACATCTTCTCGGCCTTCTGTAAAGCGCTTGTACCACTTATAAACACTTTTTTGAGACAAAGTAGATTCGACGAATGTCACAGTCAACATTTTAAGTGCGTTGGAGCACTTTATTCCATTTTTAACGCAAAATTTAATAGATATTCTTTGATCAATTTTTTTCAAAAGTAAAAATCGAAGAACACACAAAAACGTGACTAACCTTTCCAGTTGTCAAAAACAAACCACTAATCCAAAATAGCGGTTATTGCTGACATATGATTAACATATGTGTACCAACATAACAAAAAAAAAATCGATAATCGAATGTACACGGCCCGCGAAAATTCAAAATGCACCTTTTCTTTTGAACAGACCTCGTATTTGTAAGTGTTGAGTTTGATTTGAAGAATTCCAATTTAATTTTAAAAATTCATTTAAAACTCACTAATCATCACGCCACTCTCCAGCAAGAGTAGGCAGAGAGGACGGACCAGAATACAACTCTTTCTTGGCACACACTCCTTGCTTCATTCACATTCATACATTGTCTCATACATACTCTTTGGTTATTCTGACTCTTCACATAGCCCAACTCAAGTGTTTGATTCACTTGATCGTGCTATGTCTTCTCCGGGCGTCCCCGACTTCTACTTCCTTCTCTTTCGCGCAGTATATATATTTTTTATTATTAAATTCTGCTATTTAAAGTATTTATTTTTAGTGACGCTGTTCCGGCGTTTAAGGGTTTAGACGTGTTTGGCGACCAGATCTGAATAGCCAGATACTTTCCAACTTTCCCCTTTCCCATCTCCTTCCCCTCTCCACTACCTCCAGCCTCACAATATACCCAGATTAGGGATGCCAGAGTTCCACTGGCTAAATATGGGATTCGGGATTCTTGTAAGGTAGGTTATTCACTTATAAAACCCTAGACTCTGTTCAGAAACGTTCAAAGCGGTCCGTTTGATAGATTATCCTAACCTAATAAACGGATTGTAATTTTTGGAACACAGACGTCAGGTGCTCAAATGCTGTCCTTGTTCTACCGGTATTTCAATGGAGGATGCTTCGAGGAACTTGCGTCATTGATCGCTTAAGCACCGATGCACAGCGGGGAAACTCGCCAAGCGCGCGACCAACATCCGTACACGGTTGACATTCGATACACGAGAACGGGTCGCTTCTACGACTTGTTCTTGTATTCGTTAACAGTTCGGCTGTGGAATGATTTTCCGACCTCTGTGTTTCCCCACTCCTAGAAACCTCTCTTAATAGCCGTTTTCACTACTTCTTTTCCACAAAAAAACCCTCCACACAGCATCCCCAAGGATGACAAAAGCTTTGAGGGAAACGTTTTCCTTCAGAGCCCTTTATGTAAATTTAATGTATTAAAAACACATCATTTTGTCTCTAGCATTTATAAATCGTTACGTTCGTATAAAATAGATAAACTTTTGACCTAAATGTTGGAGCTTTTAAAGTTTCCACAGCCAGAGTACGTATCGGATACCGCGTCCTATTCCGTAGTTTTATCTGCATCAGAAGTTAACGTTAATTGGCCGGCCCTGTGGCGCAGTGGCTAGGGGGCTTGGTAGGCGGGCAGGGGGTGGAGGGGTGGTGGGTGGGAATGGGAAGAGTACTGCGGAGGCTTATCTGCCTCGCTAGTTGGCGCCCGGGGTTTAAATTCAGGTGATTATTAGCTCCAGAGGCATTAGGCATCGGAAAGAGCCGATGTGTTGAGAAGTGCTTAAGTGTTGGATGCAGTAAATACAAAGCAATGCAAATACAACCAACCAACCCTAAAAAAAGCCCAGATATAAGAAAATAAACCTTTAGTGTCAGCACCCAAAAATACACACTTTTTGGCTTTCTAGTACAAGCAAAACTAGAAATTATTTATCTATAATTCTATCCGGATAGTTAAAAAAATGTCTAAGGTTTCTAGTGAATTCAATTCTCAAACAGTAATCTTTTAATTTTTTTATGAAATGCATACTGGAATTTAAGGTAATACATTCAAAAATGTCTTTTTGGTTTTAAAATTGCACGTTTTACTGTCATTTTGGTATGTGTTTCATAGAATTTAAAGGATTAATCTGTGTGGCAGTATATCCTTCTGCCCACCCTTGTGATATTGAACTACTTAGTTAGTTAAATAATTATTTTGATGTGTAAAAATACTTACATCGCAGATTTTTTTAAATTCCTCCTAATTCCAGTTCAACATTCCTTGCCGTAAACTCAGAAACAATGAATTGCTGTTCCTCAATCATCACTTTACTAATTATGTCCAGAATGTCAAGACTTGTTAAATTTAGCCATGGTCTTGAGATTTTTGGTAGCAGTCTAAATGATTTTTGTAATTCTTTATGACTCTACCAAAACTTTTGAATGTTCTCTCTTATGTTTATTTTGTCATCGCTTCATTTATTATTATGCATGTGCTATTCTTTCTCTGTTGCTCTTTCCATTTTATGTTTTATGTGTCTTTTTTGTAAGTAGACTTTAATCCGTTAATTTATAAATAAATAAATAATTAAAAGGTTACCATATCCTTTTAAGTTATTTCTCCGTTGAATGTGAAAATGCGCCCCACTCTGATCGAGGTGCATTTCCTAAATGTGTTTAATTCTAAATGCCGCGATGTGCAAAGTCCTTGGCCGTCGGTGTAGCAGACACCAGATTGTGCATTGCGATACAAATAATGGCACCATGTTGAATAAAGTTTTTCAGATAACCACTTAAATGGTTACTCCTGAACGTTAAATTGTACGTTTTTCGACAGATTTTTTGACGAAATCAAACCAGCACCCCTCGAATAAAAAAAATGACAAATGCGCAAACCGTCAAACTATTATTATTTCTAATTTTGAAACTGTTAATTCGTGGTGGAACTCCATTTTAATGATTATAATAATACCAACGCATCAAATATAACCCATCTCTCAGAAGTATTTTCGAATGTTGTTGTAAAGCCGCCTCTGTCAGCAATAAAACAAAACCTTATGTCACAGATGTTCATTATGACACTCGATAAGCGTCCATTCCGGATACTAATAGTATAAATGCCATAGATTTACTTAAAATTGTACCACTCCAAAGATGCCCGTCATAAGGCGAAACCGGTGAGATCTTAAATTAAAAAAATAGTAGAATAAAGTAAATAATTTGATATTATTAAAATCGTGAAGCTATTGTTTAAGTTTTGGCCCCTCGGTCAAAGCTGAAAAATCTTCTCTATATATTAAATAGAATGTTTGTCTGTGTCCTGTGTCCTCGATTTTCTCGAAAATTACTCGACCGATTTCTTCTTGTTAGTGACGAAAATGTTTAGAGAGTACTTTGAATAAAATCCAATATGAAAAACTGTTGCTATAACGTTTTAAAATTAGAATGAAAAACATTAAACCCGTCATATCGTATTCGTTAACCCATAGATATACCACTCTGGTTAGCCACAGATTACATATTCCACAGACGAAGGTTTTTTCGGTAGAATATTTTCAAAATGGAAAACACAAGTAGGTGGTACCTACTTAACTATTTTTTTTTTTATTTAGATATACATATACATATTTTTATTTGAGTTGCATTGCAAAACATGCCGGGTACTCGCTAGTACTGAAAAAAAGAAAATCGCGTAACAAAAAAAGTTTGGTTTGCAGAAAAGCGGTTTATGAAAAAAATAAATTATTACATGATTTTAGCATCTCACTGGAGAGGGGACCATAATTTCAAATGAAAAGGTTGTTAGAAATTACTTTTGATTTATTTATTACTAACATCTGAATAGCCAGACTTTTGAATTCTTAAATTTAAATTGTTCTTCCCTCTATACATTGAGAACCCAATATAAAATTTGCATATGTCTTGGTCAAATTCAGAGTCCGCAATCTCTGGTCCCAGAGTCAAGACGCTTACCAATCTGTCACGATGGTCGTCTAGTATCTAGTAGAAAAGTTAGTTAATCAAATTTTCTCTTCACGTTATAAATTTATGGAGACGAAAAAACCATTTTTATTGTCAATTTTTTTTTTCGTTATTTGGTCGTTATAGCCGGATATATTTTTATTTTTGACCAGAGCTGAAATATCTATCGCAAATTGTTTATTTGCTACTAGGTGTCTACAACTTAATGTTGATATTGCATGTGTTTTTATTGCAATGATATTGCACGTTTTTTGACCCAACTGGGAAAAAAAGTGGTTGGGTAGGTTAGGTTAGGTAAGGTTGGGTTGGGTTGGATAAAGTTAAGTTAGGCGAGTTTAGGGCTCAGCTAGTGTATCGTACATCAATGTTTTGATTTGAAAATCTGCTAACTGCTCCCTGCTAACCACTCAAGCTGCCAAAGTTTGTAGTAAAAACAGTCCGAAGTTAATGCATATTAAATCGCAGTTACGACTAGTTAGACCGACCAGTTAGCTGTGGCAAAGTTTTGACGGTCCCTGTATTTTGGTTTCTGATTGAGTTTGACTAGAATTGATGAAATACAATCGGAAGAAAAATGTTCAACCAAACAAAGAGTGTCCACATTTAATCAAAACACATCAACGTAAAATTGTAGACGCCTAGTAGCAAATAAACAATTTAAAAAAAAGATATTTCAGCTGTGAAAATAAGAAAAAATATATCCGGCTCGAAGGACCAGATAATGAAACAAAAAATTCAAAATGGTTTAAATTGGAACAACAAACGTGGATTCTGAATAATATTAATGTAATTGTACGTCTACGGCTAATCGTACAATCAACTATTCTGACTCCCCTTTGTGACGTCATGTAGTTTAAAATCGTATGCAGCACTTGAGCAACAAGGAAAAAAATATGGATTGCACGTATTAATCTATAATGTTTAAAAAATATAGAAAATCTCGTGGATGGTTTCTGCATATTTCTAATGAAAGTACAATATGGTACGCATTATTCATAAAGCCAACAAAAACGAAATAAAACCATTAAAAACTTCAGCAAGCAAATTATACTAAGCCAGAGTTTCACAGACGGGGGCCAACCAACGGACCAACTAGTGAGGGGGCTAATTCACTATGTGAGCCCATACATAATTCATAAGAGACCTCAGTGGGGCGGACCAGCGGACAAAGGGAATAACTCTGGATATTACAGCGGGAACGAGTGTCGGTGTCGCTGCCAGAGAAAGGATCACGGAATGGTCTGTTTCATTGCAGTGAAATTGTAAAGGTAATTCTGTGAAAGATGGAAGCTAATTTGTTTCGAGTCCAAAGCCCAACCGTGTGCTTCCAGTTGGAATATTTTTTTAATAACTGAATTTCAAGCCATCACAGTCAACTCCAAATCTACAAAGGCGGAAATGGAAAAGTGGGCAAAAAGCTGATAAGGATGTTGAAACAGAGGTGAATGCAGGAAATTCAATTTATAGCGGACTTAATGCAGTTGTTGCTAGTGAAAAAAAACTTGTAAGCGAGGCTAGCACTCGCAACGGAGTTCTATTACCAACCTAGAAGTGTATGGTATGAAGGATTGACAACGGAAGGATAAAACAGACCGAATGCAGGGGAAATGAAATCCTTAACGCGTGTATATTAAACTAGTTATGACCCTATTAAGAATGAGGAAATATAAAAATAGCGCAAGGCCGATGTGAGCGTAATGAACAAGATTAAAAAAGATACGTTTAGACGATTTTGATACGTAGAACAGGACGGATTAAGGTGCATTAGGAGAATATAAGACGCAGGTGGATAAAATAAGAAGTTGAGGACGTCACAAGAAGGCATGGAGCAATCAGGTGATTCAATAATCGAGTCAAGCAATGCCCAAGAGTCGGAATAACAAAGGAGAATATTTAATTTTATTTTTTATAGTTAATACCGCACAAGAGTCCCAACTGCTCCCGACCGTCTAGAGCCAGTTAGACTATGGCATCCTTAATTGGGGTATGTTGTGATTCTGAACTTAATAGAGAAGGGAAGGAGATGGGGAAGAGGAAGGTTGGCAAGTATCTGGCTATTCAGATCTGGCCACCAAACACGGATTAAGCCATTTCAAGCAACGTTGAATGGTGGTCTTTCACCAGGGTGATACTTTGAGTATCTACCACTCTGGAACGTACCATTGAAATAATATATAGTGGAATTTGTTTTATTATTTTATACGAATTAAATGTGTTACGACACATATTAGTTAAATAAATAATTATTTGGGCACGCCGGGTTTAAGCCCGCGATCTGGATTCGTAGTCGAGCGTCTTACCACTCGACCACGGAGGCCGTCAACGGATGTTACTGAAGCAATTTGCCAAAACAAGGTTGTGTGGTTTTCATCCTCTCTGCTTCTCCCCCCGGGGAAATAGCGTGTAACCAGAGTGAGATGGATTTTTTCCAACGGCATGGAAAAATGTTTCAAATTGGTCAGATAAACCGACATTTTTCACTTTAGAACAGGCCCCGAGTGACCAAGTTGAAATAAATGGAAGCAATAAATGCAAATCTATCTGTTTTTTTATTCCCTAATACACGGATCTCTCCATTTCTTATAATAATACTTGGCTGATTTGTATGGCGCCTTTTTTGTGAAACATCACCTCAAGGACGCTTTACAAAACTTAAAAGCTATGGCTAAATTTACCATTAGACTATCTAAATACCTAGAGCTTTAGCTAAAATTACCTTAATTGATATTTACATATAAGTTATTTCCATTTGTCGCGGGCTATGAAAAAATTACAATCTTTTGTTTAGCAGTAAGTAGATCGAGGATTGAGGATTGAGGATTGAGGATCGCGAATCATTGCGTGAAAAATTATTATTATACTGGTGAGTTAAGATGCTAACGGGTTAGCCTAGTTGTGTAAATTGAGGTAATTCTGTTATGCATATGATTTTCTGAAAATATGAGTTTAGCTCTGAACTCTGTTAAGTGTTTTATTATTCTCAGATCATGTGGTAGTTACCATTCCAGGCTGTGGGACCTGACGCTCCGAAGATGTACTCTCCGAACCTAGTATCTGGTGTGCGCTTTGGTTCTTTCAACCTTCCTATAGCCGATGACATTGCCGATCTAAGAGTCGACTGTCGCGAATTAGATTCTTCAGGAATACACAGCTCCGATTAATAAGCTAATAAAATTGGGTTAATTATGGGATGTATTACATCGCACCACCTCTCTTTTCTGAAATAAATAAATACGAGGAAACCAGTCAACGCACATATGGTGATGAAAAGCACAAGTTTCCAAAAACTGCGGTAGTTTTGCTACAGTAATTCAGAGAAAAAAAATATGTGCGTCGATACTTATTCTTAGAAATGGTCGATATCAGAATTGAGTGTACCTGCGGTTTCAGTTACCGGCGAGAAACCGGTTATTTATTCAGTTCTTTTCTGAACCGGTTCCTGGAGCCAGAAAAGTTCTTCGAAGAAGATTTTTGTATTAGGAAAAAAATATTTAATTTGGGGAGGGGGGGGGTTGGCAGCGAAATTCTGAAAACATGGGGGGGGAGGGTTGTCAGCGGTGTTCGGGAAATGAAAAGAATTGCAACTGTGGAACCGGTTCCAAGGACCTTTCTGCCAAAAACCTATTGTGCCCAAAATAGGAATCGGTTCCTCGGACAAAGGATATCGATTTTTATTTGCCAAAAAAAAAGGAACCGGTTCCTCGGAGAAATAATATCGACGGTTTCAGTGACCGGCTTGGAACCGGTTCTTTATTCTCGCTTATCTTTTTGGATAAAATTTGTAATGGCAATAAAACTGACTCGTCCTATGCTTGTTTTTTGTGCGCTGTTACTAAGTAATTGGGTAATAAAAGAGAGATTACTTCAAAGGTCGCGGGAGGTTTGGAAAATGATTTACGTATTATTAATTAACTGGCAAAAACAGTAAAATTACTAACAAATTTCAGAGGTAAGAACGTTATAAACATCAAATGTATTTTTGGAAAAGTACTTGAGTTTATTTTTACAGCGTACTCGTATCTGTGGCAGTAAATCCATATTGCAATTTCTTTCATATTTTTAGTGGAATCGCAATATTTACTACGTGAGGTTTGCGAAGCCGGAGTGGGAGGAATCAACCCTCTCGTGAGGGCAGGTGAACCTACAAACAGAAATGCATTTCTCAAGTGCTCGTCAGAATTTAATGATATAGATTGCTTTTCACTTTGTTTACTCCAACCAACGAGAAAGTCAAATATGTTACGACATATGAATAAAGTAACTTAGCAATAATAGCTATTTTCCGATGTGGTTAAAAAGAGGGGATAAAACGTCACACATATATGTAACCTATACACACCTTCTATCCTACATTTAAAGTTATTAAGATTTTACTATAGTTGCAAGTATTTTATTCACTTGTGTCTTCATATATTCGCATTGCATATACTGTGGGGGTTCACATTAGCAAATTGCACCTTTCTTAATCATATTAATTATATTTAGATGTCACATTTTTCAGAGCAAGTCTGTAGTACCAACATGCAATCTATCATAATTGATTTCTTCTTCCATTCAATTTCGCGTCATGTATTCTTTTCACACTCCTTTTTCCGTTCATCCACTCTACATGCCCAAACCATCTAAGCGTCCATTTCTTAATCCTATTAATTATGCTTTCATCACGAAAAACCCAACAAAATACATCGCAATGCAAATAAACGGTAAAATGTTTAAAATTTACAGCACTATAGGAATATACCAAAAAACTTCACAAAAACTATTCAAGATCCAATTAATAATAAAGTGCAATATTATGATATTGCTCAACAAATAATTAAAAAGTTTCGCGTGCCATTCAGTATACACGCATTAATTCCCTCACAATCAATCAAAAAACTAGTATGGAACTAAAGTTATTCAGACAGCAGAGTAAGCAACAGTGACCAAGGAGCGGAACAGATGATGTGGTGAAACTTCCCGCGTCCGTCGCATATGGCATTCCGCAAGGTCGGGACTAGGGTCCTTCATAAACACAAATAGTCCAGTTTCTTCACACATAATATCTTATTCATAACCGTGAATAATGAAGGGTTAAATATGGTAACGCAACAGAGGGGAGGTTGCAGATGAAGTTTAATTCGCAAATGGAGAGTGTGTTGAAGATAAAATAAATAAAATTAATACTAGTAATAAATGGATTACTTTTATAGAGTCGTTTTCGTGGAAAATCTCCTCAAAGGCACTTTGTGCTAGTAAATTAATAATAGTAATAATTGGCTAATTTATATAGCGCTATTTTTTGTGAAATATCACCCCAAGGGCTTCACAAAACTTAAGAACTATGGCTAAATTTACTATAAACTATCGAAATACCTAAAAAAATCGCAAAAAAAAGGTATTTTTTTGTCTAACAAATTTTGTTATTAATAAAAAATTTGATGTTTTCTTAGTCATCCTTTAAGAATAACAGTTAAGATAAAAAAGGTATTTTACGATTTGTATACGCCGTTTTTTTTTTTGTTTTTTTTCCCAGTCATCCTCCTTAACTATTCATTTGTACTCGTTCAACTTTTCTATTCGTTTTATATCCGGAGGAAAGATGTTGTGGAGTTTTTTTGCAAAATATGTGTCGTTTCTTTGTCTGAATGCGGTTTTATATTATAGTATGTTTTTGATTTTAGTTTTGATTCGATCTAGTGTCAGGGATGCGTGGTTCAGTGAGGGGTTTTGTATTTTTGAAATAGTTTCAATAGTTGATATTATTTACATTTATCGGGTTGTGAAAAATTGTCTTTTTGTTTTGTAGTTGATCGAGGATTGAGGATGGCGGATCACTGCATTAAAAAATTTATTATACTGGTGAGTTTAGATGATAACGGGTGCTCATAGCTGTGTAAATTAGAGCAATTCTGTTATTTATCGGTATGATTTTCTGAAGAGACGAATTTTGAGTTTAGCTCTGAACTCTGTGGAGTCTTTTATTATTCCGAGATCAAGCAATAGTCTATTTAGGCTTTAAGACCTGACACTCCTGCAGCACGCTTTTTGAACTTATGTAGTGTCTGATGGGCGCTTTGGTTCCTTGTGCTAGTAAATAAATTTAAAATTGTGCTAGTAAATAAATTAAACTTTTTATTATTATGTGTTGGTTAAATAAGGAAACATTTTCAGGATTCTAGATCTGACCGTGGTAATTGTTTAAGTTCCTAAGGTCTGACAGATTAAAGAACCTCGGCTCCTAATGTATGGCGTTTTTAGTAACAATCGAAAAGTCGCTTAACACGGGTGAACAATGAAGTTCAAGTGAAGTTTTTGAAAAAAAAGCAAAAATTCTTAACGCAACGTTATGATAATATGAAATACAAAAATGTTCTGAAAAGGCATCAGAGAAACAAGATTTTATCGTCAAGTTAGAAATGTGATGTTAATTTTAGTAACTGTTGACATAAAATAAAAATAAAATCACAAAATAATTTCCAAATTAAGTACCTAGTGACATTTCAAAGCAAAAACCCATGAATAATTTCACAAACACAACGAGGGAAAATGGCCTAAAAACGTAAACAAGAAATAATCGAGGGGCTAAACAGTAATTAGATAAAGTTTATGACCTGAAAGTATAGGAACAAGACGTTCGCATGTTACATGACACAACGAGGGGTTGTTTTATCCCTTATTTATTACTAGCAACTGTATTTAAAGCAGTCAACTTTTATTGAATAGATCAATACTCTTTGAGCAGGTAGCAGCTCCTGACGATTCATGGTATACTTAAAAATAACTTGACAATAATTTTGCTGGAAGTATCCAAACTCTGATACTTCAAAAACTTACTGTTTATTGTTTTAAAGCTCATTTTGTTGAGTTTTTAATTTTATAACAATATTTATTATTAACATTTAATATATTTGATAATTTATTTTATAAAAGATATATAACTATGCAGTTAAGAGTCAGCACTTAAAAATAGACACTTTTTGGCTTTATAGTAAAAGCAATGCTACAAATGATTCATCTGTTGATTCTATATGGGTTGTTAGAAAAATGTCTGTGGTTTCCAGTAAATACAATTATTAAACATTAATCATTTAATATTTTTGTAAAAATCATTCTAGAATTTCAGGTAAAACGTTCAAAAATGCCTTTTATGGTTTCAAAACTGCAGCTTTTACTGACATTTTGCACAGTTGTAAAATTGTGTTCACTGAAAACCTCAGATATTTTTGAACTACCCATAGAATTTTTTTAGATGCATAATTTGTAGGATTGCTTGTATTAGAATACTAGCAAGCAATGTTTAGTGTCATTTTCGAGTGCTGACCCTTAAGTCCGAGAGAAATTTAATAAAGTAATAAAAAAAACATTTCAAACGGAGGTGGAAAGCAGATGAATAAATTTTTATGTACTATTACTTTGTTTTCCTAGAACGCATATACAATTTAGAGCTTTACGGCGCATAATAAGTCTCAGAAAAGCCAGTTTAACGGGAAGGTTTACCAACGCGATTAACAAAGTTACAGATTAACAGGTTAACAAAGCTGATTTATGCTGGATTTTGGTCGCATTATACAAATAATAATGTTCATGATGTGTGTCAAATGTATAAATGGAAAAACAAAGCCATAAATATCGTTTAGTTTAGGCTGTTTTGGTTTAATGACTTTGGAAACTAAAATTGAACCAGTTAGTTAATTGTTTTCAGAGAGAGAAAGAGAAAGAAAGAGAAAGAGAAAGAGAAAGAGAAAGAGAAAGAGAAAAAGAGAAAGAGAAAGAGAAAGAGAAAGAAAGAGAAAGAGAAAGAGAAAGAGAAAGAGAAAGAGAAAGAGAAAGAGAAAGAGAAAGAGAAAGAGAAAGAGAAAGAGAAAGAGAAAGAGAAAGAGAAAGAGAAAGAGAAAGAGAAAGAGAAAGAGAAAGAGAAAGAGAAAGAGAAAGAGAAAGAGAAAGAGAAAGAGAAAGAGAAAGAGAAAGAGAAAGAGAAAGAGAAAAGAGAAAGAGAAAGAGAAAGAGAATTACTGTTGTGAAAGATTTGGTATTTAAGATAAAAAAAAAAGAACAAAAAACTTAAAGTTAAACATATATTTGGTTAAAACCCTTAGTAAGGCTGGAGTACAATATGCTTCCCACTAGAAAAAATGTTTTCTTTTTAAAGGCAATGCGTTTCACAAACCCCACAATGTGTCATTTTAAAGTCAGATAGTCCCACCGTAGATAATTTATATGACTTTGAAAGTGACGTATTGTGGGGTTTGTAAAACCCTTTTCTTTTGAGGCAAACATTTTTTCTGGTAGGAAGTATATCATCGCTGGAAAGGCAAAAGAGCTTAACCGACACTTTTGTAAAAAATGAGTTAAATAGATCAGCTTATTTTTCTTCATAAAAAACTCTAGTTTTATTCTGAAGACTTTTGTGGCCCTTCATATCTAAAATATATTTACCATTTTGGAGAAGGCTTGAATCAAGCGGCACAAGTAAGACTTTATTTAGCTTTTTGTCGGTTCAGATAACTCAGTGAGAGCATCGAGTTATCTGAGTCTACATTAAAAAAAAATCTAACCAGGGACTGAAGACTTATAAATTTTATTGGAAAACGGGTGTAAACTAAGGGTTAAACACTATAGTATTTTTCTTAGAAGTGTGATCTATGCCGATTTAAAAGAAAACTGATGTCACCAATTTACACAATACCTTTAAACTTCTAGGTCCCAGACTGGCCAAAGCAACGGATTATCTGCCCAAGAAAAAATATCGATACACAAAAATGTTAGATCAATTTCACCAGAAGTAAGGTAAAATGGAGCTTACTTCGTGCACACAGACACGCTTATATTAGTTTATCTTTTCAGCGATTTACAATTGATAAAATAGATACACGCATAGCGAAAGATACTCTCAGTATCGCCCCGGTAAAATACTGTCATTCGGAATCGAAACATTTCTTAAAATGGCGTTAGCATCGTTTAATGACTAAACCTGAATAGCCCACATACTTTTTAAAATTTATTTATATGTACGTATTTTTTTTTTGGCGAAATCAGGTTTACACCTATACATTGCAAAAAAACAAAAAAATGGTAATCATAATTAGATATACAAAAACAAATGTAAGAATAGGAAAAAAGTTTAAAAACAAAAAATTGGTTTTAAAAAGTACAAAAAGAGTAAGTCTTCCCAGGGGCATCACCATTGGTTAGTTGGTTCTGCACCTGGAAAGAAACAGAAGCCTGTGTTGGCGGCTTTGCTTGAAATTATCAACGACATTGAATCCGATTCCAGCCATGATTTTATATTATGATAATACAGCTATCAGCAGTAATGCTATGCTTCCCTACCTTCCTCTTCCCCATCTCTTTTTCCTACACATAAGGATATAGGGGCATAATCCTACTGGCTTCAGACGTTTGGGAGCAGTTAGGACTCTCATGCGGTATTCGCATATGTACATATTTTTTTCAACATTTAAGGAAATCAGATTAAAATAAAGACAATAAAAAAATCGATAAATTGGCAATTATTTTCAGATGAACTAAATACCTTGAAATTAATAGGCCCTCGTCAAAAATTCAACGCGAAAATATTTGTGAAAAAAAGGAATGAAAAATTGATTCGGATTATTTATTTGCTTTGAATTAGCGAGTCGAGTTAAAGACCAGATGAGCGAACAAAAGGCAATATTATTGTTTTTTTTTGTCTGTGCCGCAGCAAGGGGGTATGTTTTACAACCTCTTACCAAAAGAGGAAGTTTAGCGAAAAGCTAAAGAATTGCATTGAAAGTGTTACTTTTTTTATTTTTTTACAATATCTTGAGATAAAAACACATGTCAAGTAAAAAATACAAGAAATAGAGAAAACATTGGTTAAAGTCGTGAAACAGTGCCAGAGTGGGAAGTTAACCATTTAAAAATAGCAAAACTATAAGAAGAAGAGCTAGGTGAAGGTTTTGTACATTATTCCGATTATTTTTTTAACTTAAATATTTTATTTTTATCTTAGTACATATAACAGGCATGATGCCCAAAACATATACACATGAGTGGTTTTTAATTAGAATATTTAACAATAGTAGGTAATGTAAAAGTTTATATATGTAAATGAAAACCCCACAAGAGTCCTAACTGCTCCCAACCATCTAGTCAGTGAGACTATGGCATCCTCAATTGGGGTATGTTGTGTGGTGGGGAGGGGAAGGAGATGGAGATGAAGAAGGTTGAGAAATACTTAGCCACTCATATCTGGTAACAAAACACGGCTCAAGCCAATCCATCAACGTTTTAATTGTGAATGGTGGTTTTTCACCAGGGCGATACTTAGAGTATCTACTGCTCTGGAAGGAGCCGCTAATATACTATTATATATGAAGTAAATGCGTAATGAATGACACATGATGCTAAAGTGAATGGAAGAAGAAGTCAGCAAAGAAGACATGGCACGATCAAGTGAATCATATACTGGGATCGGGTCATGTAAAAAGTCAGAATAAAAGAAGAGTATGTTGAGACGATGTATGAATGTGAACGAAGCAAAAAGTGTGTGCCAAGACAGAGTTGTATGGTGATTCGTCCTCTACCTACCCCTGCGGGGAAACGGCATGATGGTTAGCTAGTTAAAACTAAATAAAAAGTTATTTACGCTGGGTTTGAATGCGCGACCTCTGGATTCGTAGTCGAGCGTCTTACCACTCGACCACACAGGCCGTAGATATAAGTTATATTGGTTTGTATCCTGTGCATTTATACAGCCCTATGCTAGTCCAAACATGATCACAATCCGAGAAGAGAAGAAATAATATTTTCTGGAAGGAAAATAACTACATAACTAGATTATGAGTCGGGACTGGGATTGGGCTCTGAACAAATAATAATACTAATATATTTGGTTTGGGCGTTCGCTCATCCGGGATGTTTATTCGATTAACCGGGATATATAGTGTTTTTTTTATGAAACACGAAAGAGAAGTGGGGATATAAGCCCTTGAATGATTGCCATTATTTGAGGGTAGGAAGTAGGATACATAAATTGTATAACTTAAATTTTTTATTTATTTTAATTATTGATATTATATCACTAATCTTCAATGATATGAAACTTAAAAATAACGGTCGCGACCGAGACTCGAACTCGGAAACTCTATACAGGAGTAACGCGTCTGCCAATCGAGGCACTGATACCTTATAAAAAACCGGAATTTTTAATCGATCTCATTTTTCATTTAAAAATTATTAATATCATTTTTTCAATTTTTCTTTCGATTTGGAAGTTTTGTTTTTTTTCTGTTTTATATTTACGTTGAAAATTATTGAAATTATTTCAATAATTAATATAAAGATAATAAACAGAAAAGTTTTAAAGTTAATTCTGATTTAATGTTTTTTCACTATTTTTTTTCATGTGAATAAATACCAACTATAATTATACTAATAGCATGTCTTCTGAGTGCAAAACTGTATCTTTCTCTAAACTAGAAATTAATAAAATAATTATCTTCCTAAAGTGACCTTCCAGGTAAGTATGCTTCTTTGTAATATTTTTGTACGTATTATGAATACATGTTCTTTGGAAAGACAAAAGGGCTGAAGCGCCATTTTAGGAAGTTTACGACGGAGCAATTTTAAGTTTTTATTGTTTTACAATAAAATTCAGCACATAGATAGATTTTGAAAAAAAAAGTTGACTCAAGTAACTTAATGCTCTCACTGAGTTACCTGAAGCGAAAAAAGCTTACAAAAGTCCCAAACTTTTGTCGGTTTAGTCAAGCCTTCTCTCAAATGGTAAATATATATCAAATGGCTGAAGCGCCACAAAAGTCTTCAGAATCAAACGAGAGTCAGAGTTTTCGACGGAGAAAAAAAAACTGATCAAAACTACATATTAAAATCATTTTTGATTATTGTGTCACTTAAGCCCTTTTTCCTTTCCAGGAACGATACATTGATATGCCATAGATTATATCATGTGGTTAGAAAGAAAGGGAGCCTAGGAATTAATGTTTATACAGCGCCCTTGACGTGATTTTTCAGTCTGACAAACGAAAGAATGCGGCTGACTGCTGATGCTCAAAAACACATTTTATTAGGCGACGGGGTTAACCGGAAAAAATCGCCAATCACCACTGTGCGGATTATCTACTTCCGTAACAGCTTTGGCAAAGCCGCGCAGTTAACGAAGGGCGATCTGCATTATTAAATGTGTTGAGTTCTACCGCAACCCCCCGCTCCCAGCCCAACTACCCCCTTTGTGGCGAGCACTTTACTTTTGGCGTGAGAAAGCAATTTTGGCGCGAAAGCTCCCCTCTCGTCAGAGTATTTTTAAACAACGCTTAGCAGTTACTTACGTACTTGGTTGATTCATTTTCACACGACCCCACTGCCATACAACGGGTCATTGGACAAAAAAGGAACACATATCAAAAGCCTTTTCGAACTTTTGAACATGTTTCTTCAAAAGTGTTTGATTTATATTGACTATTTATTTAAAAATAATAGCAAAGAGTTGGTATAGCGCTGAAAGAGCTCATAAATGGAAAATATCTAGTTAATAAATAAATACGCCAAAAATATATAATTTTTTTTTTAATAGCCTTCCAAAGGCCCTAAAATAAGCCTAAAGCCTTGGCGCATTTCCTAGGATTTGTGCTGAATATGTAAAGAAAAACCTATGAATTTTATAAATACATGGCCTGTTTAAAATAAAATGTGAATTTTGAATTTTCGCGGGCTGTGAAAATTCGATTATCGATTTTTTGTTGTTGTTATGTTGGTACACATATGTTTATCATATGTTAGCATTATCAGCCATTTTGGATTAGTGATTTGTTTTTGACAACTGGAAAGGTTAGTCACGTTTTCGTGTGTTCATGGATTTTATTCTTTGATCCATTTTTTTCAAAAGTAAAAAATCGAAGAACACACGATTTTAGATTCTGAATGGTAGTGTTTTACGAGGGTGATGCTGAGAGTATCTACCACTTTTGAACGTGGTACGGCTGTGCTAGGGTAGAGCTTTGCATACCAATAAAAAAGATAGCTGCCTATATCGAAAGAAATTGGAAATCCAAAAAAATCTAAGAAATATGAGATAGATAACAATGACAGTTTTAAATTTTTTTCGGTATTTCAATTGGCAGAGATGTTACTCTTGAATAGAGCAAAGAGTTCGAGTTCAAGTCTCGGTCGCAACCTAATCATTTATTTCTTGTGTGTTCTTCTGTTTCGAATTTCGTTGAAAATGATTTATAATGTCCCAATTATTAAAAAAAAAAAATTTTTAACCTTTATGTGACTGAAAGGGTATCCGGGTACCCTTTTCGGTTTTAAATATATATATTTTTAATGTTGCATTAAGTCCAATTGGGTGACATCTCCACAATAGTGGTAATGAACAATTAACCATAACCTTTGGATATGTGTTATGGTTAATTGTTCATTACCACTATTGTGGAGATGTATTACCCACCTACGTGAGCGGAAAACGCTTAAGAAAAACTTACATTTTCTAACGACTGAACGGGTCGCCGTGTGATTTTATATGATATATATTGAATCCTTTACGATATGAATATTTATAATATTTTTTTGGTTTTGTTGGATTAATATTAACACAATCGTTATAGTTAATGTCTGAAATTATTATTTAGAAGTTTTAAAAATAGTAATAAGGATGTAGGTGATGTACTTTGAACACAACAGTACATCATATTCATATATACACAACCTTCAAATTCGATATGAAACACATAAGAGTACCCGGGTACCCTTTCAGTCATGTGAAGGTGTAAATTTTTTTAGTCATATAAGGGTTAAAAAACGCTCAAAAAATAAATTTGTATTATTATATAATTTTAATTTTGAGTATTTTTTAATAAATACTCTAAATTATAAAAATTTAATATATATAATTTTTTTAGTGTATTTAAATATATATATATATATATATATTTATATATATATAATTTTACTAAGCTTAAATATCTAGGTGGCCTAATATCTTCACCGTCTTTTTTGTGAGAAATAGAAATGCTGGCCAATTTTTCACCAGTGGTTCGTTTCAATTGTCCAAGTTGAAAATTGGCCGCGAGCTTCGGCCAACTAACGAATGGAGAAGAAAATTGACATTTCCAAATGGCAAATAGACCGGCCGAAGGCAGTAGGAAATAGTTGTTTGTGCAGCGAAATTACAAGGGAGATAAATCTCCAATTGACCAACAAACCGTTTCAATAATCATTTATAGAAACTAGGTCGATTCGGCTGGGTAGAAGAAAGTAAACAAGGTAGAACAAAGAGAATGGTAAAGAATTATAGATATATTCCTCTCTTTCTTATATCTTTTCTGTAACTTGTTTGATTATGATTCTGTTATTTGATTATCTGACGGCCTGCATGGTCGAGTGGTAAGACGCTCGACTACGAATCCAGAGGTCGCGTGTTCGAACCCGGCATGCGCAAATAAATTGCATTTAATAAATATGTGTCATAACACATTTGAATCATATAAAATAATATATAGTATGTTTGCGGCACGTTCCAGAGTGATAGATACTCCAAGTATCGCCCTGGTGAAAGACCACCATTTAGAATTGAAACATTGCTTGAAATGGCTTTAGCCGTATTTGGTGACCAGATCTGAATAGCCAGGTACTTCCCAAACATAATCTTTTTCATCTCCTTCCTCTCCCCACTACCTTCAACCTCACAATATACCCCTATAGGGGATGTCATAGTCACTGGCTCTAGACGGTTGGGAGCAGTTGAGACTCTTGTGCGGTATTCAAGTAAAAAAAAAAAATTGTATGTATTTGACATCAGTTCCAAATTTGAGAAGTTCACACATGTACGTACGTACGTACTTATAAAGGAAATTATTCAAATATTTATAGTTTTTGTTTTCAATTAGATAATGTCCTTAAACGCCGAAACAGCCGTCACTAAAAACAAAAACTAAAAATAGCAAAACTTAATAATAATAATAAAAAAAGATTAAATAATTCATAGCTAATAATGGCAACATACTGGTATACGTATATTAATAAATATACAATGAGTCGACTGAAGCATCTTACAAAAATGTATGTTTCACATTACCTGCACTAAACGACAATAAAACTGCGCTCAATAACACCGGTAACAAATAACGTACGATGAAACATGGGAAAAATAAAGAATACATGTTTAACTTTACATACTATTGGAAAAAGGGAAAGATTATTGGAATACGTATCAGAGAAAGTAGCAGCACTTCATGGGTTCGTAATCTACGTGACTGGTACGAGTACAATTTTTTAAAAAAAAAATTTTATTTTTTATTTACAAAATAAAAAAAAAAAAGTTTACATATATATAGAAATTATATCAATTCCGCAGAGTTATTCCGGGCTGTAGCTTTTAGGGTGAAGAACGTCTTGATGATATCCAACCGTCGATAAGATAGAGCACCAGAATAATCAGGAGAATAATGTTTTAATAATCTAAAATTGATGGAATAATAAATATGATAGGCACTTACAATGGATTTCAGCTACAAACGAATTTCAGCACAGCCTTTAAACCTGAAATGAAAAAAAGAGCAAGTTAAAATAAACAGTTACAAAACTTGTGGAATAATATATAAAGTGAATATTAAATGAAGAATACTCAAAATTTTGGTCAAAATATAAAAATAAAGCTTTTTAGTAATTGATTTGTAAAGAAGGTCGAAACTGAAAAAAATGCCTGAAAATTAAAATAATATGCATAATTGATATGAGAGCTTGAATAACTTTCAGACAGTATTTATGTACTGCGTTAATTTAAAAAAGGCTGCACTACGCAAAATCAAAAAAACTTTAGAAAAATATGAGAAAACAAAAAAATACCCACCAGTTTTGTTATAATTATATCATCTTAATGGTACTTTAAAGAATCACATTATTTTATTCACAATTTAAATTATTTTATAATTTAACTAACTAACCATCACGCCGTTTCCAGGCAGAGAGAACGGACTGCCATATAACTCTGTCTTGGCACACACTCCTTGCTTCATTCACATTCATACAACGTCTCAAACATACTTCTCTGTAATTCTGACTCTTCACATGACCCGATTCAAGTATTTGATTTACTTGATCGTACCATATCTTTCTCGGGCGTCCTCGACTTCTTCTTTCATTTACTTTCGCATCATATATTCTTTTCACACTCCTTTCTTCGTTCATTCGCTTATAATTTATAATTATTTTTATAATTTATAAGGTATTTTAATGTTGTTTTAATTTGCGATTTATTATTCTTTCAAATAATTTATTTTTATTTGAATATCGCACAAGAGTTTGGAGCCAGTGGTACTATGGCATCTCTAGAGAAGCTGAAGGTATTCTTAGAGTATCTAGTATCAAGTACGACACTGAGGGGCCTGAAGATATCACAATAGTGACGAAAATAGGAAGGAAAATTAAACCATTTAAATTATTTTTTTAAGTAAAAAAGAAAGCGAATAATACAAAGTTAGTAATTTATAATAAAATATTTGATTTTTTTTTCGTAAGAAGCTAACACATGGTGGTTGGACATTATATTAAATAAAAGAATACTTTGTTTTAAAACCACATAATTTATTATGATGAAGGCCAACCGGTTTCGCTTGAATCAAGCTTTGTCAGGGACTGCCCTGTGCGTCCATCATATGTGCCCTGACGAAGCTTGATCCAAGCGAAACCGGTTGGCATTCATCATAATAAATTCTATGGTTTTAAAACGAACTATTCTTTTATTTAAAATAATATTTTATTTAAGTGTGTCATTTCGCATACAATATTAATATAATACAAAACATAGTATGTTTGCGGTACTTTCCAGACATAAGCTTTTTTTTACAGTGAATATCGCACAAGAGTCCCAACCGTCTGGAGCCAGTGAGACTATGGCATTCCCAATTGGGGTATGTTGTGGAGCTGAAGGTAGTGGGGAGCGAAAAGCTATTTCAAGCAACTTTTTGATTCTGAATGGTGGTCTTTCACCAGGGTGATACTTAGAGTATCTACCACTCTGGAACGTGCCGCAAATATACTTTATACTATTTTATATGAATTAAATATGTTATAACCTTGGAGTAACAATATATGAAGAGAGAGCTAATTATTTTTACCCAACCTATACAAACTTGCGATAAATCACTTTCTCCGGGTGTTTACGTCGTACACCATGAGAGAGAAAGAGACAGCAAACATAATACACCGCTTCAAAGTACTGTTGCGATGATCTTGGGCTCCCGGGTCACCGCGGGACTACGCCCACATTTTTTTTATTATGCCACTAAACATGACACGACTAAACGGTTTTTTAGATTATATGCTATATTTTTGTTGATAAGAATACTGTGAAAAAGTGGTTATACGAATAAACAAAAACATTCTGTCGATATGTGATATGAATGGATGTATAAATACCCTAACCTTAGTCTTAGCCACGCCGAGGTCCGCCGTATCCGGTAAAAATCATCAATAACTCACTACATAATCATCAAAAACTGACTACAATGCCTTATAATTGATAGATACCACTCTATATACTCTAAGGTTACACATATTTATTAAATAAAAGTTATTTGCGCACGCCGGGTTTGAACACGCGACCATTGAATGGAGGCGGTCAGATTGGTATATACGGTATTTTCAGTATCGCTCTAGTGAAACACCACTATTTAGAATGGAAAAGTCGCTTGAACTGCCTTTTCTCGCGGGGTATGCAGAGAAGTTGGAAAATACTCGTATCTATCACTCCGTAACGTGCCAATATGATTGAGCAAAGTAAATCCAAGGGCAGAAAGTCGAAAACCCGATACGCGCAAGAGTCCGATTCTTAAAATGTACAAAATATATTTATGAGCGTGATAAAAGAAAAGACTTCGAACAATAAAAAGGAGTTTGACTCTTATACGGGCAGAAGCTTTCGAGCTAATGGAAAAATATGGCGCACGGCCGGGAAATGTGATATTTTCATCGCGATAGAAAAGGGGACAGAAACGAGATGAAGCGAAGTGCTGTGCTGAGTGGGAGGATTAATTCTCTGGCAAAATGTTATTTCTATAGAGGAATAATGGTAAAATAGGTACAACACAATATTCCAATGAACAACATAATCCATTGAGGTGGGATTTTTTTTAAATATTGAATATGGTACAAAAGTCCCAATTGCTCCCAATCGTCCAAAGCATGTGAGATTATGGCATACCCAATTAGGCGAATGTTGTGAGAATGAAAGTAGTAAGGGGAAAGAGATGGGGTAAAGGAAAGTTGGGAGTACCTGGCTATTCAGATCTGGTCACAAAACACGGCTAAAGCCATTTTTAAGCAATGGTATGATCTGAATGGTGATCTTAGATTTAGGTTTCAACTAGCATTGTGACCGCTCCGTAAGAATTACTTTTTTGGTGGCAGTTCTAACTTCTTTTATTGTTCATTGAACAAATATTTCAATTGAAGTTGGTAGTTCCGCTTATATATTAATTTTAGCGTTGTGGCAGCTCCGTATAAACTACTTTATTTTGCGGCAGTTCAGTTTCGAAGTTGAAATTCAAAGCCTTTGTTGACGGCCTCCATGGTCGAGTGGTAAGACGCTCGACTACGAATCCAAGGGTCGCGGGTTCAAACCCGGCGTGCGCCAATAACTTTTATTTAATTAATATGTGTCATAACACATTTAATTCATATAAAAATAATAACAAGTATATTTGCGGCACGTTCCAGAGTGGTAGATACTATAAGTATCGCCCTGGTGAAAGACCACCATTCAGAATCGAAACGTTGCTTGAAATGGCTTAAGCCGTGTTTGGTGACCAGATCTGAATAGCCAGGTACTTCCCAACCTTCCTCTTCCCAATCTCCTTCCCCGTTGGGAGCAGTTGAGACTCTTGTGCGGTATTCATGTAAAAAAAAAAAAGTACCTACTTCATTTCAAGTACTTCAATTGAAGGTCGACTACAAAGATCTTGCGAATTCTTCTCCTTTTTTAATCTCTACTGACTAGTACTTATATTTTGCATAGGAACTTTTGTCGATTTGCTAGTAATTTTCGAAAAAAACACCAGGAACCGGTTCCAAAAAGAACTGGATAAATAACCGGTTCCTCGCTGATCACCGGTAACTGGAACCGCAACACACCCAATTCTGATATCGACCATCTCTAATTTCAAATCTCTCTTTGGCGAGTTCGACTTCAATTGAAGTGTTTACTGCAAGGGGTTCGTTTTAAACAAGTAGCAGTTCGTGAAGCATTCATAAAACATTGAAGTTTTTCCCAACGCTAGTTTCAACACAGATTCCCGAATCATTGAAAGATTTTCGATTAGAAGGCAAAGAAGAAACGTTTGAAAATCGTTCTTTTGCGACATGTAAGAAAAAAACTGCGAATCGTTCAATGGGCAGTGGAGTTCTCAGGATTTAACGCTGATAGCCCTTCAGGGGTTGTTAAGCGCGGCCCCGGGCATGGAGGAGAATCAATGGACCAGCAAACCACCCCCCCGGGAGCAGTTGACTATCCCTGACTCACTGTGGCCGCAGTTGAGAGACCCTGGAAGACAACACTTATAAATGTTTCAGAGGTTTAATGTCTCTATGTGACCGAAATCCATGTTAGATTCGGCAGTCATTATTTTTATGACTTCTAGAAGCGATAGAAAATGCCGATCGTCTTTATTCTTGGAATTACAAACACGACTATTGTCACTTTGGGGTTGGTCGACAAATCTAACGACAAATATTGATTCTTTTGTGAAATACCATATGTTTAAAACATTCCATAACATTTAGTTTAACGATAAACACAGTTAATATATTATATAATATACATTATAGACCGGTTAGCAGCTGAGTGGACAAACGCGTTGGATTCCCACCCGGGCGTAGCGGGTTCAATTCCTCTGCTAGCTAAGTCCTCCATCACAATGCGCAAGCAACATCTTCCGCTTATTATGATGGCGGTAGAAGTTTTTCAAATATTGTCAGGTTATTCGTAACCCAAGAATGTTTATATTTCTTTAAAAAATATATATAAACATATATACGTATGTATCAGTAAATAGAAAAAAATATTCATAAATTTTGTGTTAATTATTTATTTTTATTTTTATTGTATACGCCCGAGAGGGTTTTTACATTAAAAGGTTTGCAATTGACAGTGAAAAAATAAGAATTATATGCACAACCAAAATAAGGAATGGTTGTAGAGTAGTAGAAAATAGTATTTGAATACATAAAAAGATTATTTATTAAATGAATATGATGTTATAGCCTTTTTGTGTCTACATTCCGTGCAGTTAAATACATCAGCCACCTTTGCGTATGTATTACCAACTAGTTATTGTTACAGGTAAATACAGAACTCCAGAAACATATATATATTTTTTTTTGAAAGAATCAAATTAAATAAATTTCAGAGTGAGAATTTCAATTGAAATCGTTTTTTTAACGAAATTCATAAATCGACATTCATAAAATATGGGTAGTAGTAACCCAATTCGTAAAAATAAGTCTTTTAGTTTAAAGCGCCCTTGAAGTGACATTTCAACAAAATTGCGCTATGTAAATTAGCTAAGTACTATCTTAACATAACTTAAGTTAGTGGCTTAGTTTTAAAATGGTTTTGAACGCCAAAACACCTGTTACGAAATAATAATAAATAATAGTAATACTTGCATTTATTCATTTGTAATGTGAGACTGCACAAGAGTATTTTCAACTACTCCCAACTATCCGGAGCTGGGAGGACTATGGCATCCCTGATAGAGATATTTTGTAAGTGGGAAGGGAAAGAAAATGGAAAGGAGGTTAAGAAACACCTGGGTATTAAGATCTGGTCACCAAACACGGCTAAAGCCATTTCAAGCAACTTTTAGATTCTGGATGGTGGTCTTTCACCAGGGCGTTACTGAGAGTATCTACCACTGTGTATGGAGCCGTTTTTGTGCAAAAATCACATAAAAGGCGCTGAACATTTATTATAAAGCAGTAAGCTAGCTTGCAGAATAAATTAACTTACATTTATAGATAAAGACGTATTTCCAACGGTAATAAGCCTATTTGTGAATGATTGGGATGGCATCGATGGATAAATAAATGCCAAAATAATATATTAAACTAAAAGAAAATAAAAAATAAGTTGGAAAAACCTCAGGAAAACATGGCATGACCAATCGGTTTAATAGAAGAGTATATATGAATGTGAATAAAACAAGGAGTGTGTGCGAAGACTAGAATAAAAATATTTGGGTAATTTTTATAGCGCTGTTTTGAGAAAAATCACCTTAAGGGGGCTGTACACATCTTAGTTCTTATTCTTAATTTAAAAGTAATGCTACAAGTCTGTCTAAACATTCGCTTAAGAAGAACAGGTAATGTACCACTGCTTAAGAGTCAGCACATAAGAATGACGCTAAACGTCACTTTGTAGCATTCTAATACAAGCAATACTACAAAAGATTTATCTGAAATTTTTCTATGAGTAGTTAGACAAATGTGTGAGGATTCCAGTGAATACAGTCTTTTAACTGTAACCCTTTAAATTGTATGAAAAAAATACCAAAACGTCAGTAAAAGGTGCAGATTGAAAACCAACAAAAGCATTTTTTAACGTTTTATCTAAAATTTTAGTATGCATTTCATAAAGAATTTAAATTATTACTGTTTAATAATTGTATTTACTGGAAACCTAGTTTTGCTTGTACTAGAAATCCAAAAAGTGTGTATATTTGGGTGCTGACCCTTAATACCATAAGAATCTACATAATATCTCAGAAATAACTTCTTCTAATAACTGAAACAAGAATTTGTAAAGAAATTTCATTTAGTTTCACAATTATGTTTTTGTAAAATAATTACTATTTTGCGTGAGACATTTTTTTCAAATTAATTTTGGCTTGAATTCTCATCAAAAGAAAGCAAAATAATACTAAACACAAAAATGAACTCACAAAAATAATATCGCGAAAACTTGCCAAGCTTAGAATGGCTTTATCTCCAAACAAAATCTTGCTTCCCTGGAATGCTTAAAATTAATTACCGACAAGGATGAGCCGAGGAAAATAACGAAGAAGGCACGTTCATCACCTTACTTATTGAAGCTAAATCATTGGGCAAAAAGTATTTTTAAAAAACATTCGTGCTATCTTTTGTACCTAATATCAATGCCAGAAAGAACTAAATAAAAATGTTTGAATAACACTTTTTGATAATTTTATGATTTTAATTTTTGTTAATTAATCAGCGTCTTACCAAAAGTATAAGTACAAATTGCATGCGCCAATAAAGGATCGATGGAAATATGTAACTCGTATGCACATTATATGTAAGTCGTTAGTTTTTTTAATGAAATGCAGTATTTGAAAATGATCTGTTCTCGGTGAACAGAGTAAATAAAGGAGTTAGTCGAACCTAGTTTTTATAATATAACATTTAAAAATGAATTAATAAAATATTAGTAATAATGTTCAATAATTATACGACCAGGATTACATAATAATTAGAGGTCATTTTACAAAGCTGTTGATAAACTAAATGTAACAACATTGCACAATATTAAAAAGAATTTAAATATGTTTGTCGAGGCAACAGGACAAGGATCAATCACAGGGGCCTTTATCTGCAGGTAGACCCCGCAGCTTGGAATAACATCCCTTCGCATTTGCGAAAGATTGACAGCTCAACTGAGTTCAGAGAAAAACTGAAGACTCGCTTTTTTAAATTATCATACCCACAATAACGTCAATTTTCTTCACTACTTGTTTTAATCATTCAGTCTGAGTGCTATACATAGTTTATATATAGTTTACTATTGCCTACTCCATTTTTCTACCATGTTAGTTGTAAGTCACTAGTTATTAGTATTAGGTATAAGTTAATATTAAGTCTTAGTTTTAATATTATGTTGATTATGCCGTAAAGGGTCCTTGAGGAGATATTTCTGTCACAAAAACGGCGCTATATAAATCAGCCAATTAACATTATTAAAGCTGTCGCTAACCTAACGTAGAATAAATGTAACAACGTTGCATAAAAATGAATAAGTATTAAAAAATGTCTGTCGAAGTACCAGGACGAGGACTTAGAATCACAAGGGCCTATATCTACGAGTTCTTATAAGATAGGCCCCCGTGATTGTAAACTCCCGAGCAGTACACTTAAATGAAAAGTATTGACAAAGGTTCGTAAAAGGAAGGAATGGTAGTGTTGTTAGTTTGATGCAGTTTGCTCTGCGCGTGCCTTATCTATATCTCATCTACTCCGGGTAACGCCGTTGTACAATTCAAAGCTAAAATCGTACGAATACATGGTGTCTAAAAGATAAATTGGATTGAGTGATTCCTGAAAAACTCATTTTGGCTTTTAAAATAATTTTATTAACAAGCATCGAGCTACGATTTTAAGTTAATAAGAAAAAAATAGAACATATTGAAAGAGAAATATTAAAATGTAATTACTGTACCATGATGTATTTATTCAAAATATTAAGAAAATGAATACACGTAAAATGTACTAAATTTGATAATTTAAGGGGTACTGATTCTTAGCCACATTTGGAATCGATTGAAGCCTTGATTAGCTTTTTACAGTTTTTGCGTTTGCTTTAAAGAACTCCTTTTTTTTGTTTATAATTAAATTGAATTAAATTTAATATTATCACCATTTAGTTCTACTATTTTAAGTGACAGCTGTTTCAGCGTTTAAGCCCGTTATCAAACTGTGGTTATGCCACATGGTATTTGGAAATTGAACAAGGAACAAAAATCGTAAAAAAAAGTCGTTTCCATGTGACCTAAACACAGTTTAATAGTGGCCTTAAACGCTGAAACAAATATCACAAAAACTAAAAACAGGAGAACTAAATAATAACAATTTAAATATAATTCAATCTTTATTAGCTTGTTGTCGCTCTCATTGAGTCTAGAGAGATTCCCCACTGACGCATTCCTCAAAAAGAAAAATTCCTCAATCATCACGGAAAAGAAACGATACTAAAACTCATCTCCGTAATGTTTTTGTTTTCTTTTTTATTTTTATTTTAGGGTACTAAAGTAAATAATTGTCGATCGTCAATAAATAGTCGCATTAAATAAACTAACAGAGTCTTACTAATTGAACAAAGACAATAAATCAAAGATTTCCAACAATGTTTCGTAAACAAATTGAGTTTGAAAACAACGCCTCCGGAGGTGATTTAGGTTATCAAACAATCATTCTATTGGAGAAGAAACAAGACGATAAACAAGCGGATGGTAAATAAAGCGATTTCAGGTCAAACAAGGGAGAGCCGCTCTATTTCCGTTGGTGAAGGGTTGTTTGTTTAATTAATTCTTCGATGTTGTACTTTGAATACGTCACCGATCTATCAAAATATCAATCAAATAAGTTCACACAGTTTTTACTTTTTCAATCTAAATTGAATTGATTCTTTGGCAATAAAATTCTTACTTTAAAACCCTTGGCAATCGTCGAATCGGGAAATTATAGCTTTGATAAGGTGCCTTCAGGTGTTCTACCTATTCTAGAGGAAGACTACTCCAGTTTGGCGATCCAAACGAGGCTGGGAGCTTTTGCGAGGAGATATTTAAAGGAAGACGAGTCTTTGATGAACTAAGACTAAACCAATATATTCTAAAAAGTAGAGATGCTTGAAGAAGTCGGATGATGTTATTCTTCAGTTTGTACTCACAAAACTCCTTCGGATATATAATACCATGTCTATATGTTAGGTGTGAATAAATGTTTGGTTTCTTCTATTGCACTATGCATGTATCTATTACACTAAGCAGATCTAACCATCAAACATGGCTGAAGCCATTTCAAGCAACGGTTCGATTCTGAATGGTGGTCTTTCACCAGGACGATACTTAGTTTATCTACCACTCTGGAACGGGCAATATACCATACATTATTTTATGTGAATTTTTTTTTATGACACGTATTAAATGAATAAAAAAATATTTGCGCGCGCCCGGCTTGAACCCGCGACCTCTGGATTCGTAGTCGAGCGTCTTACCACTCGACTACGGAGGCCGTCAAAGTATCATTCATCTCTTAATGTATTTAGTAAACAACTGTTTTTGAGATCTCTGTTAAATAAATAAACAACTCAACTGAGTTAGTATAACATCATATTTTCTGTAAACAATGCACATCATCACTATCTTATACTAATAAATGAAATTCTTTGTCATTTTTAAAAATTGAGACAGTCGGAAAATGCTAAACTAAACATGAAATAACTCTAACAGCATCTATTACCAATCTAAACTGAGCGAAACCTAAGTTAAATAAAAAAAAATACCCATAGCGGAAGGCTTACTAAATTCCATTTCACTGACATTTTATTAAGTGCGAATAGACGTAAATAATAATTAAAAAGAACATTTGCAAATTGAAATTTTGAATCCGTTGTCACCGCGGCCGACCTGGAAAAACTACGCGGAACTTTGAATGTTGGACATTTAGCCTTGAGATAAGAAAGTTAATACATAAAAAATTGCAAAAATACGCTCAGTCGAGTTGCTAAACCGAAATTGAGCAATTAAGTCAAATTTTTACTTAGCCACCGTTCAGTTTGATTGGTAAACGTGTATGTCAGAACTGGGTTATTTGCTTAATTATGTGTTACAAAAAAAGTAATTAATTAAAAAAAAAATTATCATCTCATAATAATTCCACCCCTTTACCTCAAAAAACAGCCCCGAGCACTTCACACAGAGCGGCAATGGAGGCTGGCGGCAAGAGATCTCATCTCGCGGTCACGTAGCAACTTCCTTTCATGTTTAAAAAGGCTCCCGCGTAGCCACCCTTAACCTCAGAGCCCTCGGAGGCTTTGAAACTCGAATGTGATTTTTGATTCCGGGTTAAAAGGTTGCACAATTTAAAAAATTATGTTATTAAGACGTTTTAACGGAATGAAAAAAACACGCAGCGATTTGAATGGTAATGCATTATTGAAGAGAACTCTTAAACAAATATTTAAGTTAAGATTTGTAGATTGCTGCATGCGGTAGGTACTTTTTTTGTAGATAATTTTATTTATATGTATTTAACGGCATTTCTTGCAAGCAATAAAATTCATGTTAATTATTTTCGAAATTAGAATTAAACGAAACAAATCCAATAAAAATCTAAACTACAACTCTGCCACCCAATGTATTTCTAATAAGGTTGAGAAAGAGACGTTTAAATGGTTTGGGCATATAGAGAGGATGAACGAAGAAAGGAGTGTAAAGAGAATATAAAGCGCGAAAGAGAAAGTTGAGGACGCCCGACGAAGACACGGCACAACCATGTGAATCATTTACTAGAGTCGGGTCATGTCCAGAGTCAGAATAACAGAAGAGTGACTGAAGCAAAGAGTTGTGTCAAGACAGAGTTGTACGGCAGTCCATCCGCTCTGCCTACACTTAATATTGCCAATATTATTCTCTGAGTGCAAAACTGTATCTTTTTCAAAACTAGAAATAACAAAAATAAATAACATGGTTGTGTTTTATTTTTACATTAACTCCACACAGTAGGCCACGAGTAGAATAATTTTCCTCAGGGCCTATGTCATCTTTGGGGAAGCTGTGTGGAGGGTCTTTATGAGGAAAGTAAGGAGTGAATCTTAAAGAGGCCCATATTGTAGGAGGGAGGAAACACAGAGGCCGGCAAATCATTCCACAGTCGAGCTGTTGAACGCAAGAACGAGATCTGAAGCGACCTGCCAGTGAAGCATGCTTTTGTATATTATCTGATTTTACAGCGCCCTTGGGGTGAATTTGCACAAAAACGGCGCAATATAAATTATCCAAATTTGAATATCATTAATACTACCTCAGTAAGTTACAAATTTGCAGCAGAAAGTTTTGTTTAAAAATCGAAAATCTGGAAGAGTAATGATCGTGTTTTATGCACATTCAGTGTCGACGCATACTCGTATATACCAAGAAATACAGTGAAAAAGCGAGGAAAATCGTTCTAGAGATAACTTCTGCCGCTGGGTATCAAAAATCTTGTGTGTTTAAACGCTTTATTCTCAAATAATATAATTTCAAAGAAAATTTTCTTAAGAACAAAGTAGATTTGTAAACAAACCCAACTCTGGCAGTATTTTGTAGGTAAAGATAAATGAGGAGGCCTCTACCGGCGAGAAATATAAACGGCATTTATTCTGCGAAGGAGTATTTATTTGTTAGTTTGTCGCGATGAAAGAACGGATAAGTCAAATTGGTTAAGTAGAGCAGTGATGATGAGGTTTTCAAGTAATCAATAAATTCCGTCAACCCTTATCGACCATGTAGTCAAAAATATTCAAACACAATCTTCTCAGAAAATAATATTAAATATTAGTAGATATTAAATTTAGTTTTACTTGGCATCGACCGAAGTCTACGGAGAACACGCGTGTATAAGTACAAATGAAGTAAAAAAATAGTTATTTATTCATAATATTACTATAAGTTTTGATATCAATAAACCAGGCCCTAAGAATTGCCACCGGGCAAAAACTCACCATTTCATTCACAAAAACGTATATTAAGTATCAACTAAATTAATGATACAACTTCAAGTATTAACAATACGCCAGTATACAAATAGCCACGACTCGTGACAAAGGAAAGCTTTCATTGTGCTAAATACACCAAATATTTTTCACAGGAAGCAAACACTTTGTGGCTAGACATAGTAATTTAAAATAAAAATATGTTTTGTATAACATCACCTTATTGAATATATTATCGTCAACTAGTTTCAGTCTAGCCTGAACCTTCATAAGGGCTGTACGAATGTATACTAATTAAACAACAGCATTAAACAAGGTATGGAAAATAGAATATCAACTTTGGTGAGGAAAATTATTAATTTAATTAAAGTAATTAAACTTATCGCGTAGCTGAATTTTAGACATGTTTCCCACTCAATCCCCAACCCCCCAATTATACCCCTTCTATCCTATCTACCTCCCATCAAAGTTGAAAAGTATTAGAGTTTACTTATCTCTATAGTTAGTTCAATTTTTGGTTATTCATTTGTTACCCTATCTGGTCAGTGTATGTATATTGATGATGTGCTAATATATTCGAAATAAACTGGATAGACTTTGCTTTCCTTATTTAAATACAGTCGGATTATATTTTGAAGTCTGAAAGGAGGTCAAATGTTTAAGGAAACCTTCAACATTGAAAATAACATCAAGTGCAGACTAAATCACTGAATGGATACACTTCAAAATAACTGAAATGAACTTCCGCTAGCTGCTTTCCTTGAAAAGTAAACAGAATTTTCAATTCAGGGATTATCAAAAGATTTGTTTCTCTCGTTACTTGGAGAAAATGGATATAATTCTAGTACTCGAAGTGATTATATTAGGGAATTGTATATCTCTATAAGAAGCAATCACCATTTATTCCCTTACAAATTAAGACATTACTTTTAGGATCTTTTTGGCAAAATTTTGTTTTTAGCGTAAAGATGCCCAAATGAAATTGGTAGGGGTAACATTTTTTGATTTAAACCATTTAATAGCAAAATTGGTTGATCGCATGTTGCCATGTCAAGAGCAGAGCATACAAAAAACGTAGACGAAATAATTTTACAAAAGCCGATTTCTGTGAAGGAGTTTTGAAGGACACAATATAAAATTGAGATAAAAAAGCGGCCATGAAAGCTAGTATAAGAAAATAACATTCAAATAATCACGTAAAAAAGATTATTAAAAATTAATAAAAATATATCTTTTGATCACTTTTTTGTAGATGTATTATTAAAAATATTATGCCAACTAGTTTACTATCATAACATAATTAGAGCAACATAAATAATAAAATTCAGACTCTAAAGCTCATACTTCAGCAGCTTAGTAGAAATAAATGTTATATAATGTTTTGTTTTAAAAATATATATTATAGTGAATACCGCATAAAAGTCTCAATTGCTCCTAACCGTCTAGAGCCTGTGAAGCTATGGCATTCCCAAATAGAGTATTTTGTGAGGTTAAAGGTAGTGAAAAAAGGAAGGAGATAGGAATAGATCTGGTCACCAAATACGGCAAAAGTCATTTCAAGCAACGTTCCGATTCTGAATGGTGGTCTTTCACCAGGGCGATACTTAGAGTATATACCGGTCTGGAACGTGCCGAAAATATACTATGCATTATTTTATATGAATTAAATGTGTTATTAAACATATGAATTAAATAAAATTTATTTGCGCACGTCGGGTTTGAACCCGCGACATCTGGGTTCGCAGTCGATCGTCTTACCACTCGACCACGCAAGTCGTCGAGTTAATTTTCTTAAATAAAAAAAAGTGTTTATAAAAACTTGATCAAACCATAGAAGCTTGTTATTTGAATACAATGAATCACAAAGTAAACAATTTAATTCTGAACCGATTGCATGAAAGATCAAAATGAAAATAACAAATTAATATCGTCATTACAGAATAATAATTAAGAAATAAAGCAACACACTGTAACAATATTAATCATACGATCATTGAAAATACTACATTGTATTCATACGACAAATAAAAAACACATCCACTTTGCAAAGGGTTGATAACGCCAGAACCAAAATCCAAAATGAAAAGCAACTTGTAGCCTTCCTGATTAGGTCCCGAGAGGTCTATTCCCCCGGCGGAGGCTGTATTAATTAATGTAAATTGGACGAACGTGATTTTTCCGCTATACCCCCACGACGATAAGGATATTTTTTCAGACCGAAATGTTATCAAATTCACATTTTTGTATCGAAAATTTTCCGCGGAAAATGAAGCTCTTTAAAAACACTCCAATTTAAAGGAAGAGTTTTCATATTAATTGGGACAGATAACATACAAGTGTTTCAATATGACATACACTGTTATATAACTAACTAACCATCATGCCGTTTCTCCACAGAGTAGGCAGACAGAACGGACCACCATTAGCTGTTTTCATGTAAAAAAAACAACTTAGTGTTTATATTTTGTGTATTTTTTATCATTTTTATTTGCCTATTTATTTTTTCATCCCTTCAAATTTTTCAATGAATATTTTCAAAGGTTATTTATTTGCTGCTACTGTGTTTAGACACTGAACTTTTTATTTTTTTCTGTATAACACAATCTTAAAATAAATTTATAAAATCATAAAAATTATCTGTTTAGATTTATTTATCAGCTACATAATATATTAATCTTATATTTATATATAATGAATTACTTTCTGTATCTGTGTTTTTTCCTAAAATAATTGAAAAAAACTCTGTATTCGAACACACTCCTTTCTTCATTCACATTCATACATCGTCTCATACACACTCTTCTGTTATAGTGACTCTTAAAACGGTCCGACTCGAGTATTTGATTCACTCGATCGCGCCATGTCTTCCTCCGGTGTCCCCGACTTCTTCTTCCATTCTCACTCGCGTCATATATTATTTTCAAGCTCCATCCTCTCTGCCACCCCTGCGGAGAAACGGCGTGACGGTTAGTTTTTTGGAGCCAGACCACTAATGCGAAAGCAGTGTTTATGGTGCCATATTTTATCAATGAATGAGGGGATGATTTTTTTTCTTATATTATGGTACAAATAGATGGAGATTGTCAAAATGTAAGGGTCTTTGGCCGTGCGGTTAAGATACTTGGCTACCCTGGACTATATATATGTAGGTATACAATGCTGGAAAGGCTAAAGGGCTGAAGGTACACTTTAGTCAAACATGAGTTAAATACGAAGTTATAATCAGTTTTTTTCTGCACTCTCGTTTGTTTTTGAAACAAAACACTTAAGAAACCTAAAATATATTTACCACTTGGGAGAAGGCTTGACTTAAGCGACACAAGTTTGAAACTTTTCTAACGTTTTTTGAGTTAACTTTGTTTTTTTTTTAATCCAACCAGGTACTGAAGACTTTTATATATTTTATTGTAAAAAAAAAACTATAAAGTGCTCTGGTGTAAGCTTCCCGAAATGACGCTTCAGCCTTATCGCCTTTCCGGCGTCGATATATACCACAGTACATATATACGCTGAACTGATAAAGGATTTTAAACCTGGTTTCAGAAACTAGTGCTAGTGCAGTTCCACAGAGTTATTTCGAGCTACATCGTGAAAGGTGAAGAGTATCCTGATAGTCAAACTACTATATGAGAGGTCACCAGAAGAAGAAGAAGGTGAAACTAAATTCATAGAACAGTATAATACGTTATTTTGAAAGAAATATTTTTTTAAGCCATAAACGTCACGTTTTAAAAGAATTGTGCATATTTGCTGGAGTCACAAAAGCACTGCAAAATCCGCAAATGAAACCATATTTTTACGGAATTTCCCCACAAGGGTGGTTCGGAAACAATAATATTTCACTCCATTTTTCACCAAATATAATGATTTACGTTTACACACTCCGCGCAAATAAAAGCGAGTGCTTTCGGTGAAAGCTAAAAAAGCTCCGAGAGGGGTGATAATTTTAAAAAAAATATTTTCTTCAAGTGACATTTTTTCGCTAAAATTTGTAAAAAAGCTCTCAGGATAATTTCGCAGAGTTCATACGGTGTCCCACCTATTTATAAAACGTCGTATCCGAAAGTAAAAAAATAAAATACGTTAAAGTTGGGATATAGGTTCCTGAAAGTTGTGAAAATGTTTTTTGTAAAAGACGGCCAAGTTGGATGGATAACTGTGTGCGAGAATTGAAAGGTGTGGGCTTGGGCGCAAAAATGAACAATCTGAAAGTATGTTGCCTATTGTATGCGGACGATGCGGTGCTGATTGCTGAAAGTGTGTGAGATCTACAGTTTCTCGTGTCTAGGATGAACCAAGTATGTATGCAGAATGAGTTGATGATGAATGTAAGAAGTCCAAAGTTATGGTGTTTGAAAGAGAGAGTATGCAAACAGCGTGCAATATAGTTGTGAATGATGAATACTTAGAACAAGTGCAAGAGTTTGTGTATTTAGGAAGTATGTTTACGAAAGACGGAAAGGCTGATAGGATATTAAAAGAAGGGTAAATGCAGGAAACTCCATTAATGGAGGACTGAACGCTGTTGGCGCACATAAAAAAATGACCAAGAAGCGTAGCTAGCAGTCCGAAATGGAACGCTTATACCAACCCTGATATGGCAAAGGAAGGCTGAAAGTAGACTGAATGCTGTGGAAATAAGATCCCTGAGTCGTTGTGCGGTAGAACTATGTATGACCGTATTAAAAATGTAAATATCTGGAAAGAATGCAAGGCTGATGTGAGCGTAATGAATAGGATCAAGAGAGGGACGCTTAGATGGTTTGGGCATGTAGAGCGAATGAACGAAGAAAGGAGTGTGAAAAGAACATATGATGCGAAAGTGAATGGAAGAAGAAGTCAAGGACGCCCGATAAAGACATGGCACGATCAAGTAAATCTTGAGTCAGTGTGTTGTATGGAGGTCCGTCCTCTCTGCCTTCCCCTGCGGAGAAACGGCGTGATGGTTGGTTAGTTAGTTACGGCCACGTTCAAGCGAAAGTTGCGCTTTTATCGAATTCAGAGTTAAGTTAACTTCCCGTTCTATAGAGATTCTACAATTTACAGTGTTATAAACTTTATATAATTCGTTAACGCACAAAACTGTTGGCTATGGCAGTTACCTCTAGTGCAGAGCTTTTTTTATAGTATACGAGTACAGCGCACAAGAGACCCAACTGCTACCAACCGTCTAGAGCCAGTGAGATTATAGCCTCCCTAATTGGAGTATGTTGTGAGGTTGAAGGTAGTAGGGAGGGGAAGGAGATGGGGGAGAGGAAGGTTGAGAAGTACCTGGCTATTCAGATTTGGTCATCAAACACGGCTAAAGCCATTTCAAGCAAAGTTACGATTCGGAATGGTGGTCTTTCACCAGGGCGATACCACTCTGGAACGTGCCGCAGATATACTATATATTATATTTGTATATGAAGTAAATGTGTTATGACACATATTTATAAAATCAATTTTCTTTGCGCACGCCGGGTTTGAGCCCTCGACCTCTGGATTCATTGTCGAGCGTCTTACCACTCGACCCCGCAGGTCGTCGAGACCTCCCGAGAGGAGAACCTTAAGACCTGAAAATTACATTTAACTCTGTGAAAAACTAGGTAATCTGTACAAGTTGGCATAAAAAGTTGGTTTTAACGGTATTTTAATGGAAGGAGTTCTGAGGAACGGGAATAATTATTGATTAGTATTTATTATTAATAATATATACAATCAGAGACGTATTGCCAATAACCGTGAAGGAATATTCTATATTTTCTTACCCCTTTCTATACAATTAATTATTGTTCAATGTTTATATTAATTCATAAGATTATCGAAAGTCAAGTTTTTCAATGAAAATGAAAACAAATTGAAATTGAAAAAAAGGCTTTGTGATTTTCTACAAAAAGAAACATAAGCCTCAAAATAATGTAGGCGTTCAACTTACAAACTAAGCAACAAGGTCTGAAGTATTTTGACAGTGACGATTACGTGAGATTACACAAACGATTTAATCCGCATTAGTGTTATAAGGTTTATAAGGTTTATAGTTAGTGCACATGAGAGTAATTTATAATATTGTGGTTCCGACACATAACAGCGCCCTTGATGTGATTTTTCACAAAAACGGCGCTATACAAATTATCCAAATATTATTATTAATTAAATACTAATAAGAAGACAAAGTCATGACAATAGTCTGCATAACAGAAGAGTATAAATTATATGATTCGTTAGTGTGGATGAAGCAAGGATTATAGTTCAAGACAAGGTTGTGTTGAATTATTTCTGTCGTTATTTAGTTTTAATTTATATTTTCGTAGGTAGCAATCACCTTGCAGTTTGACATATTTAATGAAAATGAAATAATAATTTTCTCACCGTTCTATTATTTAATTTTATATTGTGTATTTCGCACACTTTATAAAATTAATTGCACACTTTGTATTTTTGTTTAGTTTAATTTTGTATTCAGTTGATGTTTAGGCTAAGCAAAACCGGTCAAACGTAAAAATAAAAATAAAATCTGTCGTCCTATACAAAGTTTTTATTTGATTTTCATTAGTTAGAATATATTTGAAAGACCCTTGAGGTGGTTTTTATGAAAAACTGCGCTATATAAATCATTAAGTCCAGGAAATTCAGGGCGTTATACGGTTTTTTGTTAAGGAAAAATAACAATTCAAAGCATTCCCGCAATAAACCAGGCAGATTAAAATTATAATTCCTTCAATTAGTCATTTAAATGAACGCAAGTACAAAAAGTTAAGCCAGGTAAAAAATCGACAAGATTTTTCAGTAGTTTCATTCCAGAATATTCGTTGAAATATTTCCGTGGAGCTGTGAACGGTGGAACTGTGGAACTGTAGAACAGCTCGGGACACGACCGCGCGAGTAAATCACGTGGACGTTCACAATATGCCGCACATTGTGGTCTCACTAACTCTTACACGTGGAAAATCAGGGGGGGGGGGGGTATGTTACACATAAAGATAGAATGACTATTTTTTATGTTCATTGGTGGTGAAATTACATGTTCTATTATGATTAAAATACAATTTATTAATATTATTTCAAATTTTGAAACTGTTAATTCGTGGGGGAACTCTATTTTAATGATGTTAATAACACTAAATCTTTAACATTATTCCACTATTCTTTGATTTAATAAAACAAATTTGTAACTTTATTCCACTTTTATTATTTTGACTGGACCGGTTTCAGCCTATGACGGCCATCTTCAGATCCAGTCAAAATAATAAAAGTGGAATAAAGTTACAAATTTGTTTTATTAAATCATTAAAATGGAATTCCACCACGAATTAACAGTTTCAAAATTAGAAACCACTATTCTTTATTTAAGACTTGATCGGTTTCACTTTAACACAAAAAATGTGGAATCAATTTTAAAATTTGGTATTATTAAAATCATTAATTTAATATTAATCTTCGTTTCCTCGGTTGATAATTTAACATGCTCTTAAAAAGGTCATGATTAAACATTGCTTAGAAAAAACGTAGGCACCTCCATATCGAAAATATGCGAAAAGGTTGTTGATTTAAATTGTTTATGAACTTCACTTAAATTGTTTGAAATAATATTGAAGATTGCCCTTGAGGTGATTTTTCACAAAAACGGCGCTATACAAATCGTCCAAATATTATTATTATTATTAAAACAGACATTTGACGTGTTGGTCCTTAATAATAAATAAATTAAGTGATAATAATACAACTATAAATATAAAATACGCCGCGGCAAGAGTTATCACCGGCGTATAAAAATAAATATTCCATATTGTTGGTATTTAAATTAATTAATAAAATGGCTCCGGATTATTTTCGAAACTCTGTATTCCCGAAGATTCCAATTCGCGACAGTTGACCCTTAGATCGGCAACGTCATCGGTTATCGGAAGGTTGAAGGAAACAAAGCGCACACCAGACACTAAGTTTGGAGAGCGTGCTGCAGGAGTGTCAGGTCATAAAGCCTGGAATAGACTACCACATGATCTGAGAATAATAAAAGACTCGACAGAGTTCAGAGCTAAACTCATCTTTTCTCAAAATCAAATCCATAAATGACAAAATTTTATTGCCTAATTTGAAAAGCTAGGCTAGCCCGTTAGCATCTAAACCCAACAGTATAATAATATCTTTTCTCGTGCATTATATCGGTAAATTCGTGATCTACTGCTAAACAAAAAGAAGAAGAATAATAATGTTTTAAACGTGTTTGTTGGTTCGTTCGTTGGTGTCTCGCTTAGTCGACGTTTTAGTTGTTTATTCTACGAATAACCATGGATGAACCCTGAATGGTGTTGCATTTCAAAGAGATAATTTGTTAGGTTCTCACTTTCTTGTTTTTCCATCCAGTTCCTACTTTATCCAACCATTTCGCTATTTGATTTCTTACTCGACAACACTGTGTTAAAAAGCAATTGACAATCAAGAAACAGAAAAATTTGGTGAAAAATGTGTTTCTCGTTGGTTTTTAGCTTGGTCGTCGGTTTGTGATCTTCAAATAATATAAAATTAAGTTGTTCGTTCATTGGTGTCACGCTTGGTCGTCGTTTAGTTATTTGTTCTTCAAGTAAAATTGAGTTAAGTGTTGTGATTCGTGGTCTAAGAAGAATCAAGAACTTAAACATCAACTTCATCGGTGAGTGAATTGGTTTCCTTACATCCTGCATTCCATAATCTATCCACATCCATAATTAGACACGTCCATCAAGTAGTATAGTTTATCGTTTTACAGTTTACCATTTTAAAATTCATTTGAAGCTGAAAACACATTCGGTGACAACGTCAGAAGCAATTCATTTAAATAAAATAAAAAATCTACAGCCTAAATAGAAGTTTGATTCCGCTTCTCGAAAAGACACAAACAAAACTCTTGCAAATTAGCATTGCCTGCAAACGTGTCGTTTGAATGCATTATTTCTAATGGGGCAAATGAAATTGCACCCCCAGCAGAACTCGAAATTCAATGGAATAAATTATTACGTAATGAAAAGTACAATGCATTAATTAGCGATAAGATCGGTCTAGACAACGCTCTCGGGGCAATTATCTCTCGCCGAGGGCTGATTTATATTTATTAAGGCAAACAACCCTCCAAACATACCACAGCGGTATACAACAATCGTATATAATACCAGGAGGGAAGTTGGGAATCTAGCTATGTTCAGAAGTTCCTTGATGGGTATGATGATATGAACTGTTAATAAAACACTACCTTGACTTTGGATTTATTTCAAGAAAATTACATTAGCTTTAGCCAGACACCGCGAGGCTAGCGCATGAGCCGTTCCCAACTAGCAAGTAAGTTAATAAATATTCGTAAAAAGCAATTATTTTGTGGCTTGCTATATTTATAAATAAAACACATAAGCTTTGTTTATAGCCACTTTATTATTTAATATTACGTCTACCGGTTTCGGAAATACCTTTCCATCATAAGGACAATATTAAAATTGATTGATTTTAATACTGTTAAAATATTATAAATTGTGTAAAATTGATTTTAATATTGTTCTGGTGATGGAAGGGTACTCCCGAAACCGGTAGACGTAATATTAAATAATAAAGTGGTTATAAACAAAGTTTATGTGTTTTATTTATAAGTTTATAAGTAATTTAAATAAAAAATATTTTTGTTTTAAGCAACTTTATTTATACACATATAACAATTCGACCGGTTTCGGTTAAACTTAACCTTCTTCAGGAACGTATATATATAAACTGGTTTACTCAGTTTATATTTATACACTCAGTTTATATATATACGTTCCTGAAGAAGGTTAAGTTTAACCGAAACCGGTCGAATTGTCATATGTGTATAAATAAAGTGGCTTAAAACTAAAATATTTTTTATTTAAATTATAATGTCCAGCCACAAAGTGATTGCTTCCTTCGATAAGTTAATAAATACTTGAATATTAATAGAGAGGCCGGGATAGATAATTTTTTTCCCGTAGTCGATTTATCAAAATTTAATTCACCTTTTTGATTGCAAAATTATTTATTAATGAAAGAAAATCAATACTTTTCAACGAAATATTAAAGAAAATATGGTGTTTACATAATCTATAATGAATATAGTAACAATTCGACGGCCTCCGTGGTTAAGTGGTCAAGAAACTCGACAACGAATCCAGAGTTCACGGGTTCAAATCCCGGCGTGCGCGGATAATTTGTATTTAATTAATATGTGTTATTTCACATTTAATTAATAAAAGATAATAAATATTGTATTTGAGGCACGTTCCAGAGTGGAAGACACTCAGATCGCCTTGGTGAAAGACCACCATTCTGAATCGAAACATTGCATAAAATGGCTTTCGCCGTGTTTGGTGACCAGATTTGAATATCTAAGTACTTGCCGTCTTTCTTCTTGCCCATCTCCTTCCCCTCCCCACTACCCCCAACCACATAACACACCCCAATTGGGGATGCCATAGTCCCACTGGCTCCAGACGGTTGGAAGCAGTTGGAACTCTTGTGCAGTAATCACTGATTCAATAAAACAATTCTGAAACAAGGTTTTCAACTGTATTGTTTATTTATGGATATGACTTCACGCAAACATAATCACTAAGCCAAAGTATAGTCTGTGAATCCATTTTGTTTCCATGATATTATTCTGAGAAGGAGCGACTACATTCTAAAATTGAACATAATTATTATCCTGGACATTGTGTTTACAAACTAAACAGAAACATCCCTTCAAGTTTTGTTGCGAAGGGGCGGTTTTACTATCGTCCATTGTGATTTGTTGTGAAAAGGGTAGCTAAACTATGTTTTGTGCAATAAATAAATGAAGCCCGTTAGTTTGACACAGTGATTAGCATAGCAGTTATAACTGGCAGTCATCGTGAATTAACACGGTCACTGTTGAATATTAAAATGCCGCGGGTTCAAACCCAGCGTGCGCAAATAACTTTTATTTAATAAATAAGTCATAACACAATTAATTCATTTAAAGCATATTTGCAGCACGTTCCAGAGTTACAGATACTAAGAATCGCCCTGGTGAAAGACCACCATTCAGAATCGAAACGTTGCCTAAAAATGGCTTAGCCGTGTTTGGTGACCAGATCTGAATAGCCAGGTACTTCCCAACCTTACTCTTCCTCATCTCATTCCCCTCCCCACTGCCTTCAGCCTCACAACATACCTCAATTGGGGATGCGACAGTCTCACTGGCTCTAGACGGTTGGGAACAGTTGGGACTCTTGTGCGGTAATCACTATAAAAATAAAATAAAAGTCGAAACGGTTAAATAATTATAAATAAAACAGATAAACTTTGTTTAAAACCACTTTTATTTTTCAATATTATGTCGACCGGTTTTGGAAGCACCCTTTTATATTCAGAATAATATAATTATTATAAATTAATTAAATTTTAATATTGTCCTGAAGATGAAAGGGTGATTCCGAAACCGGTCGACATAATATTGAAAAATAAAAGTGGTTTCAAACATAGTTTATCTGTTTTATTTAAAAATATGGCAAGCCACAAAGTAAATGCTTTTTACGAATATGTTTTAATAATTATTGTTTTTTTTCTGAATTTACTGAAACAATATTAGCCGTTTGGCTTACACCCACTTCAACCAATAAAGACAAAAGATACACATGTTTCAGAGAGTTGAGACTTAAAAAAAAGTTTAACATGCACGAAGCCGATAGTACCAGGAGCTAGACAACCTTTACGGGGTGATACATGTTCCATTCCTTCTCGCTGATTACCTCTTGGGAGTTTATGTGATGGGATAAATAAAAAGAGCATTAATTCTTTAGCTTCGCTACTGCTTGGATGTAATGCATTTTATTGAGATTGCACAAGTCTAGGTACTTATTTCACAAGCGTACGACACGACACTCTCTGAAGTAACTTACCTCTTAAACTTCAGCTTTATATCTTCGAGCGGATAACCTCTCACTTCGTGGGTTTATGTGATGCAAGATTCAAATACAGTGAGTTCGTTAAACGTACAAAAATGTCAGGGTCCTTTAATATACTTCTTTTACAGTGTTGTTTAAGATACAACTACTGCAATTTTGATAAGCACATAATGGAGTGTCGGTTAAGAAACAACTATTGCAGTTTAAATTACGATGCGCATAATAGAGTGTCGGTTAAGATACAACTATTGCAGTTTCGATAAGGATGCAAATAATGGAGTGTCGGTTTAAATACAACTATTACACTTTTAATTAGGATGCACATAATGGAGTGTCGGTAAAGATACAATTATTTCAGTTTCGATAAGGATACACATAATAGAGTGTTGGTTAAGAAACAACTGTTTCAATTTAGAAAAGGATGCACACAATAAAGTGTTGGTTAAGATACAACTTTTGCAGTTTCGATTAGGATGCACATAATGGAGTGTCGGTAAAGATACAACTATTTCAATTTCGAAAAGGATGCTCATAATAGAGTGTTGGTTAAGAAATAACTACTGCAGTTTCACAGTTTTACATAGTGGAGTGTCGGTTAAGATACAATCATTTCAGTTTCGATAAGGATACACATAATAGAGTGTCGGTTAAGAAACAACTATTGCAGTTTCAATTACGAAGCACATAATGGAGTGTCGGTTAAGATACAATTATTTCAGTTTCGATAAGTATGCACATAAAAAAGTTTCGGTTAAGAAACAACTATTGCAGTTTCAATTACGATGCACATAATGGAGTGTCGGTTAAGATACAATCATTTCAGTTTCGATAAGGATACACATAATAGGGTGTCGGTTAAGAAACAACTATTGCAGTTTCAATTACGATGCACATAATGGAGTGTCGGTTAAGATACAATCATTTCAGTTTCGATAAGGATACACATAATAGGGTGTCGGTTAAGAAACAACTATTGCAGTTTCAATTACGAAGCACATAATGGAGTGTCGGTTAAGATACAATTATTTCAGTTTCGATAAGGATGCACATAAAAGAGTATCGATTAAGAAACAACTATTGCAGTTTCAATTACGATGCACATAATGGAGTGTCGGTTAAGGAACAACTATGCAGGTTCGCCTTAGAGAAAATTCTAAAAAAACAAGGATATGTTATTCACGGCGGGTCCGTGGATAGTTAAGGTGCTTAGAAATGTCACCTGGTTAGAAAAAAGGCCTGGAGCTGAAACATTAACCAATGAAGGCACTATTATAAATGTATATTTTAGCTTTTGAGGTTATGACACGTTTTATTATATTTTTGTATAGTAAATGGTTACTAAATATGTTTTATTATCATTCACTTTTCTTTACTAAAAGTAAAATCGAAGGTAAAATCCGAAGAGGGTCAACATAGTAACCTCTCATTTAACCTCGCTTATAAAGCGCCTTTACAACATAATCTTAGGCAATTTGTTTTTGGTAATACTTAAAGAGAAGTATATTCATAATATTTCAGTAATCTTTATATAAGATATCGCACTAAACTATCGTTCGGGGTTACATTAGAACCCCCATTCAGAACGTTAAGGATATTACGTTTTTAAAGTTATATTTAGTGTATTAGATTTCAATATTAACATAATAATGATTTGGGTTAACTGCAAGAAAAAAGAAAATGCAATAAACTAACCCCTTTTGAACATGATATAATACTGATACGTAATTTTACTAAAACCAGACCAATATTTGTGCCAGACTTGAAAAGTAACTCACGAGTAAATACAGACCCTATGTAACTACCCCTGAAGGAAGGGGTTGCCAGGAAACGGATGAATGTATTCCGCGAAGGTTTCGAGGGATAGACTTGGAATACAAACCCCCAAATCGAGGAAATACATAACCCTAAATCCAAAGCCTTCTGTGCTGGTGTACCTGTATACCTCCGTTGTGTACTGTATATTATAGAGAAATGAGCCTTCCAAACCATGCAAATAAGATAGATAGTTGAATGTAGCGTTAGGTTAGGGTATAAATAGAAATACGTTTTCGTAAATGACCCATTTAAATTAAGATGTTCGTCAAATTTCCATTTTGAATCGTTACATCAAACTCATTTCTGACACAATTTATTGCATATGAACATGTATACCCAAATAGAAAAAAGATAAAAAATGGGTGCCTAACTAACTGAATACCCATCGCGTCGTTTCACCGTAGGGGTAGGCATAGAGGACGGACCGCCATACAACTCTGTCTTAATACACACTTCTTGCCTCATTCATTTTCATACATCGTCTAATACCGACTCAAGTATTTTATTTTTATTTTTAAAGAAAGACAAACATTCCCGCTTTACGAATAACCTGACAATATTTGAAAAACTCCTACTGCCATCATAAGAAGCGGAAGATGTTGCTTGTGTAATGATGGAAGATTTAGCCATCAGAGGAATTGAACGCACGACGCCCGGGTGGGAATCCGACGCGTTTGTCCACTCAGCTACCGACCGGTCAAATTTAGATTAACTTGATCGTGCCATATCTTTTTAGGGCGTTTCAGACTTCTTCTTCCATTCAGTTTCGCGTCATATATTTTTTCTCGCTCCTTTCTTCGTTCATTTGCTCTTCATGCCCTAAGCATCTAAGAGTCCCTTTTTGATCTTATTCACTACGCTTACATCGGCCTTGCATTCCTTCCGGATATCCACATTTTAAACACGGCCATACATGGTTTTACCGCACATACGATATAAAAAATATTTAAGAGAATAAAAAAGTGACTACCGCACAAGAGTCCCAACTGCTCACATTTGTCTGGAGCCAGTGAGACTATGGCATCCCCGATTGGGGTGTACTGTGAGGCTGGAGGTAGTGGGGAGGGGAAAGAGATGGAGAAGAGGTAGGTTAGTAAGTAGTACCTGGCTATTCAAATCTGGTCATCAAACACGGATAAAGCCTTTTTATGCAACGTTTCGATTCTGAATGGTGATCTTTCATCAGGACCATACTTAGAGTATCTACCACTCTAGAACATGCCGCAAATATAATATACTATTTACAAAGAAAAAAACAAAATAACATTGCATGGGACCACGAACATTAAAATGAATAACTAAATAAAATTAGTTTAACTACTTTGATTTTGTACCCTGATGATGCTTAGGCTAAGCGAAACCGGTCGGCCATAAAAATTAAAATAATATTCGTGGTCTTATACAAAGTTATTTTTTCATTTCTTTAAATGTGTCAAACCACAAAGTGATTGTTTTCTAAAAAAATATATATTATTTTATATGAATTAAATGTGAACTAACACAATTATTAAAAACATATTTGTGCCACCGGGATTTGAACGTGCATGAAATTATATATCAAGTGCGAATCAAATGTTCTTTCCAAGCAATTTGAATGTTTTAAATATAACCGTTTATTTACACTGAAATTTAGTTCGGCCCAAAACGAAAAACATTTGCAATAAAGATCGTCAAATATCGTTACAGGTGCTAGCTTTCATCAAAGCTTCCATAATTGCAACTCGAACCTCTATTTAACTTAACGCTGCATAATCATCCCCAATTATCAGAAATAATGATTAGCCAATAATGATTTCCGTCAGGAAACATGACCCGCCGGTAATTATGAATTCAGTAAGCCAATTAGCGAAATTTCACTCCTTGAAAATTAATTCGATCGAGACCCCGAACGAGCGTTTCCCGTCAACAACATGTAGCGGGGGTGAAACTAGTCGGGTAGATGTGTTGGTTTATCAAACTTGAAGATAAACGTCATGACGCCTCGATTAAAAATGCATCAACGTTGAGCTTGCATCCTCGAGAAGTAATTATTGAAATTAACTAACCGTTTTAACCTAACACTAAAAACTTGTACGCGGTGAGACCACGAATTTGATTATTATTTCAATACAAACATTTACTTTTATCAATATTTTTTTAAGGAATGGAGTGAGAAAAATGATCGTTACGCTAAGTATTACGACATAGAAGTAATATATATATATATATATATATATATATATATATAGATTATACTTCACTTGTTAACTCTTTGAACGCGTGACGTTTCTATGCTAGGTACCCCCTGTACGCGGCACTTTTTTGTTGATAATGTTTCACATTATAGCAGTATAATTACCAGTGTTAAAAATAATCTATCTACTTGGATCTGATAATTTATACATAAAGATTATTATTTATCACCAACTGACTTTCAAACGTGCGTATTTATGATGATAAATGACGAACAAAGATCTCAGTATAAACAAACCCACCATTTGGAGACGCCATTTTCGGAGACGGCTCGTTACGCTTTGACCGAGAACGGACACCGCGCCGATTAACTATTGCAGCCAGTCAGCACTTGACGTATTTATACACACATCACATTTCACAAACAAAATATTTTTTATAAACATGTTATTTTCGATCCTATTCTGTTATGTATTATTGTTCTCATATGATTCTATTATTATTATTAAGGCTTGAGTAAATAATTATGTTTAGATAGGCAGACACTTGACTTAAATATTTATAACCGTTAAAATTGTTTTGAGGTGTGGTATATTTTATAACAAGGAAATAAGCACAAAGAGATTTCACACACTTGACACACGAATCTTGTATTTTGTTTTTTCTTCTCTCGCCTACCACTATTAGCGCATACGTAGCAGCGCCTGCGGGGCTTTTGGTTTTTTTCTGTCGGCGGAATTAGTTCAGGCATATGGTCGGTAAAGTTTTTAGGGAAGATTCTGTGTGGATTTGAGCTCGTGGAGGTTGTGGGATGTGCTAATTCAAATGTTTTACATTTTTTGCCATATTTTCCTATGAGCTGCTTTATTACATTTAGCTGGAAATCAGCTAACGGTATTTTTATTCCAGTAACCGATTTATAAATGGCGAAAGCATTTAACAAATATAAATCTATTATGTGAAAGGCCGCTTTCTTATACCACTTGGTGGATTTCCTCATACAAGACAAATTACTTAAAATCATGTCAGTCTTGTCAACTGCACCCATTGACTTATTGTAATCAAGCACACATTTTGGCTTTAGAATGGGCTCATTGGTTTGATGGTTTGTTTTACCGGAAGCTTCCATGGAATCGTCATGCAAGGTGGTCAGCATATGCACGTCTCTTTGTCGCACCATTTGAGGGCAAGTAGTGATCCACGAGATTTTGCCTCAATTTCGCCCTTTTTAACTTTCGAAAATCAGGCATCATTTTCCGTTTTTTTTTAACAGTCCCACAAGCATTTGTCTTATTGTTATGCAGATATTCGAATAACTTCGGACTCGTATACCAATTATCAACCCACAAATTGTGTCCTTTCCCAACATAATCTTTTAATAGCGTAGTAACAACGGCCCCAGTCATTCCAAAATTCTGTTCGTCTATAATATCACTTCCATCTCCACAGTAAATAATAAAATCAATAACATAGCCAGATGTCACATCGCATAACACAAACATTTTAATACCAAAACGATGTCTCTTTGATGGAATATATTGTTTAAACATAAGTCGTCCCTTGAACACTACAATACTCTCGTCAATACACAAGTTTTTCTGTGGCATCATTGATTCCTTAAATATTTTTCTAGTATGTTCTAAAAAGTAATCTAATTTTAAAAAGTCTGTCATGAGGAACTGGGAAATTTGAGTCCGAAAATGTAACATTTGTGATAATAATTGGTACCGATCTCTCGCCATTGTTTTACTAAAGATAGGAGCTCTGAGGAAAATATCACTACTCCAATGTTCTTCCACAGTCAAATGCTTATTCCGTGTCATCAACATGGACAAAGCAAAGAAAGTGTACATTTCTGGTATATCCGTATCTATCCATTTATGTGTACGGGATTTTGGAGTCAGTTCCATCTCGCTAAGCTTAAAAAAGTAAAATTTGTTTGTTTCTGCAAAAATTTTCTCCATTATATCCTTATTCAGAAAATGTTCAAAAAAATGTCATTCCGGAGAATTTTCTGTTAGGCTGTTGTTTGTTATACCTGACTGAAAATCATCGAATTCATGAATTATTGGGATATGGGGACCAGATGTCCAAGACCCAAAATTATCATCATTTTGTTCCTCGACGACCTCAATGGGTTGCATTTCTATATACATATTTTCATTTGATACATCAGATGGCTCATATTCTTCTTCGGACATTTCATAATCCGAATCTAGCGCGCCGACAAATTTGACGATTTGTTCTTCGGATAGGTTTTGGTGCTCCATTTTGGGTTAGTTATCTAATATTACAAGAACATAATATAATGCTGAATTAATGTGACTAATTGAATCGTATTTGTACTCACAATTTGTATACATACAAAAAATCCAAACTTCACTATTTCTTCACGTAAATTTTCACAGATCACAATATATAAAACGTAACCGACTTATTATTAATAAGAACACTATACTATACTATTTTAAACAAAATGTAGAACAATGAAAAGTTTTTTCATAAAATAAACATTTTCTTAAATGTAAATAAACTAAAGTAATGCGCTTTCACGTAATCAACGCACGGACCAATCTACACAAACTCGGTGAATCAAGTGCGCAGGCGCGCGAGTCGGTAGGGCGAGCGGCGGGGAGATTTGAATGTTTACGCAAAGGGGATCCCGACCACCGACCACGAATATTTACGATTTGAGAACGAATACAGAATGTTAAAGTTAAAATATTATAGGTGTCGCTAGCATGACGAATGTATGAAGATATTTGTGAAGATTTTACAAATATAGAGCACAGGATTCCGACTTTATCGACGCCAAAACTTCAGGTCCCAACTGTTGAGGCATCCGCAGAGAAGGCACGGGCGGTCGCGCCTCATATGCTGAGGCGTCAGTGATTCAATAATACTAAATGTTAAATTTCAAAGAGATAATTTGTGAGGTACTTACCTTCTTGTTTTTCATCCAGTTCCTACCTTATCCAACCATTTTACTATATTAGATTTCCGTATTCAACAACACCGAGTGTGGAAACAAGTGACAATCAAGAAACAGAAGATAGTTATGTGAAAAAACGTGTTCGTTCGATGGTGTCTCAAACGATGGTGTCTCGTACGAAGAAAGAAGTATGAACAGAATATATGATGCGAAAGTGAATGGAAGAAGAAGTCGAGGGCGCCCATGGAAGACATGGCACGATCAAGTTAATTAAATATTTGAATCGGGCCACGTGAAGAGTCAGAACAAGAGAAGATTATGTATGAGACGATGTATAAATGTGAACGAACGTAATATATTTAAATGTGTGCCAAGACAGAGTTGTATGGCGGTCCGTCCTCTCTGCTTGCCCCTGCGGAGAAACGGCGCGATGGTTAGTTAGAAATGTGGGTCGGCCACAACAATTGAAATATTATAATTGTGTTATTATTTGGGGATATTTGTCAGCTAGTCTATGATGCTAAAAACTAAAGGCGATATTTTACAAAATTAATAAGACAATAATCACTACGCTTACTTGAAAATGGGTGGAAGTGCATAGCAAGTAAAATAACCACGTTCAGCTAATTATCTTGCAAAAGCCTACACAAAATAATTTTTTCAGTGTATTGATTAAATTTGTCGAAAATAAGCCATGTTTTAGGCCTAATATAAAATATGCGAAGGGAAATTCTAATTTAACGTAAACAAGATGGGTTACAAATAGGGCTAGGATTACGTGATATTATGATTCTATTAAAACGGTCGTTAAAGGCCGAGAGCATTGCTAATGCCATAATCTAAAATGTGTTATGAATTCACACGTTTTGATCAAAACGTAAGCTTCTAATAATGAGAGATTTTACAACACTTTTTTGAATGCCTAATAGAATTTAGCAAAAGCTTTCGACAAATAATTTACCATGTATTCAAAAAATATTATTAAAAAAATTGTTTGATTATTGAAACGTTATTATTTAAAAAAATTGTAAACACATATTTTTTACGAATTTTAAAAATAAATGACTTACTATTGTAATTTTATGTACGTACTTTTATTTTTGTATTTTTTGATGTATTTTCAAGGATTTTTTGTTTGTTTATTATTCCCCGTCTCAGAACAGACGTCGTTTAGTGAGATGGGTTAATTAAATATTGTATTTGTAGCAACCGATTTAATGCCAATACAAGCCTGAGATGTCGTAAATAAAATAGTAATTTTCAACAAAATATGAAACAGAAAATGACACAAAAAATTAGGTCACAACCGAGACTTGAACTCAGAACCTTTAAGCTATCCGAAAGTAACGCCTCTATCAATTAGGCTACCGAGATCATAAACCTTTAGTAAGTTAATTCAATTCTAAACGGTTTAGTTCGCGTTATTTCATTGTTAGTAAGTGGCAGGTGTTACGTTTTACTGAGATAATTTTAAACTAAGGTAATTTCTATTATTTAAAAAATTTTAATGTTATATTTGAGATATGTGTAGAAACACTAGCTAGTTAATTATGAAGGTTAAGCAATATTCGCAGAAGAGGGAGCTCGATTAATTGTCTTCGATGGTGAAATGTGAACACATGCGTAGATTGATGAATAATTATAAATGCGTTGAATGATTCTAGTAAATAATGACATGATTTGATTTGTGAAATATACTCTTAGCATTGCAAAACTGAAATTCCATTTCATGTACAAACTTTCTCTCATTCTTCCTTTATAAAAAAATGCTTAGATAAAATAAATTTGTGAATTTAAATTTAAATAAAAAAATATCATAATATTACTAGTTGACCCGTAAAAATCACGGGATGTAACTTGACTTGCCATGCAAAAAGTTTCATTTCAAATATAGAATAATGTTTTCTAAAATATATATTATAGGCAGATACTTTATTAGGTAGGTATGGATTGCAAAAGATTAGTTTTTAAACTTGATAATTTCAATTAACATCAGTTCTAAATTCTCACTCGTACGTGCGTACGTAGGCACTTACAAAGAAGATTATTTAATGTTAATTGCTTACATAGGCGTTACAATATCACTGATTTTGGGGTGTTATAAAATTGTCAGTCACATTTTTTAAAATACAGAAAAAACTCCCCTGTGAATGAAAATGTGCAAATAAGAAAAACACTCAAACGGTTTGTGAAAACTCTGTCAATTGAAAGAAAAAAACTCTTTTTCGTTTTGTGATGTTGATAAAATTGACAGAAATGGCTTTATAGCTTTCGCAGAAGATATTATTACCATAAAAAGCCTAGCAATGAGCCTAATATTTCCTTTGTTGGTGAATTTAATAATAGAATTGAACAAATTACCTTTGAGTGGAGTGTCAAGTTTATTTGAAATACGAATTATATTGTTAAAATTTAGGTAGCGAAAATAAAAACATATTATTGAAATTATTTTCCTTCCTAGAAAAACCAGCAATATTCTGAAGGCTTTATTCATTACACTCGAGTGAAATTTTCTTTGAAATACGAATTGAACCTTATTTAATATTTTGATTCTGATAATGCCCTGGGATTAAACGTAGACAGAACTAAAATGTATTTTTTTTAATATTTGGATTACATTCAAACCAAAATTTGTCAGATAATATAGCTTCAAAGGCTTTTTACAAAGGCAAAAACGTAACCTAACCTAACCTAAGACCATATTATTTTATGAATGGAGTTGGAAAAGGAAAAAGATGAGTAAGAGGAAGTACTTGGCTCTTTAGAATATGTTCACTAAACACGGCTAAAGCCATTTCAAGCGACTTTTAAATCTTAATACGGTGAGTGCCTACAATAATTCTGGAAAGTGAAATTTACGTAATATTATTTTATACTCATTACGTGGGAAATAAAACAACTAAATAAATTACCATCACGTCATTTATAGTTATATATTATTCTCACACTCTTTTCTTCGTTCATCCACTCTACATGCCCCAAACATCTGAGCATCCCTTTTTTAATCCTATTCATTACGCTTACATCAGCATTGCATTCTTTCTGGATATCCATATTTTTAACACGGTCGGACATGGTTTTACGCACATATGCCTCAGGGACTTATTTCTATAGCATTAAGTCTACTTTCATTCTACTTCTTCCAGTTTAAGTCCTTGATTAATGGAGTTTCATGCATTCGCCCTTTTTTCAATATCCTTATCAGCCTTTCTATTTCTCGTGAAAATACTTCCTAAATACAGAAACTCATCCACTTGCTCCAATTATTCATCATTAACAACTATATTGCGTACTTTCTCTTTCAAACACCATGACTTTATACTTACTTAGATTCTTCATCAACTCATTCTGCATACAAACTTGGTTTATCCTAGACCCGAGTAACTGTTGATCTTCCGTACTGTCTGAAATCAGCATACAGCAGGCAACATACTTTCAGATTGTTCATTTTCGCGCCTAAGCCCACACCTTTCAATTCTTGCATGCAATTATCCATGTACAGATTGAATAACCACGGCGACATTACACCGTATCATAATAAAAAATACAAATTAAATTAAATTTATTCGTAAAAAGCATTTACTTTGTGGCTTGTCGTATTTATAAATAAAACAGATAAACTTTGTTTAAAACCACTTTTACTTTCAATATTTTGTCTCCTTAATTTGATCCCCACAATTACCCCTTCTCTTTCTCATTCCAACACCTAAATATGTAAATATATCTCAGTATTCTGTATTTTAGTTTGATTTTAATATTGTCCTGAAAATGGAAGGGTGCTTCAGAAACAGGTCGACAAAATATTGAAAATAAAGGGTGGTTTTAAACAAAGTTTATCTGTTTTATTTATAAATTAAATTTATTTGCACACAGATGCAAAGCCTTCATTGCAAGTAGGCAACGAATTTTGAGCAGTTTTTTTTTGCAAGCCACCTACAACGTCTCATAGTCTTTCAGTTCTCTCTCCAATAATTCATTATTATCCGTATTATTTTGACTGCCATTGTTATTCAGAATAATTCAGCGTCATTAGATCCACAATTCCCTGCACTTTCACGACGCTTAAGTCATCAAATAGTTTAGGAAAAGTTCTAACAAAAGCAGGGGCGTATCTATTGTCTTGCATATTGCATTAGTTCGCTCGCGGTGCAAACTTTGGCAGTACGCTTCTTCAGCCACCATTGAGAAACTTCTCGCTTTTATTGTCTCTTGGTATGGAATTACACAGAATAAATTATAAACCAATAAATATCACGCCATTGTCTGCATCCGGGATGTTAATTAGGTTTAAAATACTACGGATCAGGGGAAAGTCTTTTCATACGTCTTAATTTATGTATTGAGGGTTGGCCCTCCCTAAGAGGATATCACAAATGGTAACAAGTCAATTCACCTAGTATTTCGGAGGAAAAAAATACTTCAATCCAATGGAACACATTTGTGTGTTTAAAATAATGCGTTGGGCGCAAAGTTTAGTTATGCTTGGAAGACTATGATTTTCGATATTACTGGTTGAATTTTATTTTTATGTGATAACCGCACAAGAGTCGTGACTGCCCGGAGCCAGTGAGACCATGTCATCTTCAATAGGAGATTTTGTGAGGATAAAGCAGTGGTGAGAGAAATAAGATGGAGAAGAGGAGGGTGGGGAATTGCCTAGCTATTCAGATCTCGTCACTAAAGCAGCTGAAGCCAATTCAAGCAACGTTTTGATTTTGAATGGTGTTCCTTCACCGGGGAATAGAGAGATAATATTTTTTTCTGGAACGTTTCGCAAATATACTATGTATTATTTTATAGTAATTAAATGTGAAATAAGACATACAAAAAAAAAACAAAAATTCTTATTTCTTTGATTCGAACCCAGCAACCTCCGGAAATGTAGCCCTAACTACTAATCCACGCATCTCATTTTATAGACTCCATTTAAAGTTTTATTATTTATAAAAACGGTCATTTTTACAGGTATAAAGGTATACGAGTAAATAGTTTGTTCTCCAAGTGACTACACCGCAGTTTGACAATATTTTGAGAGGGCGAAACAGATGTCACGCATTAACATAAATACAATTATTAACACAACCTCTAAAATTGAAATTTATTAAAGAATAAAAAAAAACAAAAAAAATAGTGATAAATTTAAAAATTACCAATCAAACGTTTTTTTTTTTTTGCCTGTAATGAAAACATTAGAAACAAACCTGAGTTTTCTTGGAAATTAAATAAATTTAATATATTTTCTGCAAATTGACCTTTCACTCCAATGTCGGCTTCCTTTCACATTTCTCTACAAAAGAACGCTACACGCTAAGCTGAGTTGCCTTGAGGAATAAATAGAATTGTAATATTAAAAAAAAACCCAATGAAAAAATATCAAATGTACAACAACATGTTTCACAAATAACAGAAAAATCTAAAAGAACCTACTTAATTACTTTGGTTAATAGAAAATAAAAGCTTGAGGAATTCGACGATGATGGGGAAGAAAATAGAGTAGTGGGCGACTAAGTAAGGCGAGGTTCTGAAAGGAGTCCTGATTTATAACACTCAATTGGTATAATTTTTTTTGGCCACGTATTGGTATGTATGGGATAAATTAGACCCGGGCTATTTTATGAGGTAAAACTAACATAAGTACAATATTTATATACGTTGTCTTATTATGTATTAAATGCAGTACTGGCATTATTCGATAATTAGCTTATTCACACAAAAAAATTCAAGGTTCAATATAACACTTTTTTATTAATTTTTTCCATAAAATATTTTAAACTAAAATTAATTTCTCTAACTAACTAACAAACTAATAATCTCGCCGTTTCCCCGTAGGGGTAGGCAAAAAGGAAACCCGCCATACAACTTTGTCTTGGAATACATTATTTGCTTCATTCACATTTATACATCGTCTCATACATACTTTTCTTTTACATCTTATTACAATAAAATGAAAATATCTGTGGGTTTTTTGAGCCATGTACACCAACTATGGGTTAAGGCAATTAGCGAAGTGCGTCATTCATACGATGTTCGAGTCAGCATGAGATGACAAAGGGGATAATTTAGAATATGCGCGTCATTTATTAACCTTTCAAAAATCAAAATATCTAAAAGCGTAAATTAATATTCGGTTGACGTCATGTTAATTCGGAGCTTTTGGACAAACGGCAAAGGCAAATAATTCCGTGCTTTAGATTTTTGTTAAATAATAATAATTTAATTTTATTCATCACACGAGAACAGCGTATAGTATAGTCGTGAATGGTAAATGCGTAGAGCAAGTGGATGAGTTTGTGTATTTGGAAAGTATGTTCTAGAGAGATGGAAAAGCTGATAAAAATGTTGAAAAAATGGGAATGCAGGAAACTCTATTAATGGAGGAATGAACGCAGTTGGCACAAATAACTAAAAAAAAACGTCTAAAGAAGTAAAACTAACAGTCGGTAGCTGAGTGGACAAACGCGTCGGATTCCCACCCGGGCGTCGTGCGTTCAATTCCTCTGCTGGCTAAGTCCTCCATCATTGCACAAGCAACATCTTCCGCTTCTTATGATGGCAGTAGGAGTTTTTCAAATATTGTCAGGTTATTCGTAACTCGGGAATGTTTGTCTTTCTTTAAAAAAAAAAAAAGTCTACAACGGAGTGCTTATACCAACCCTAATGTATGGCATTGAAGCGTGAAACTAGCAGATGAAAGTGGACTGAATGCTGTAGAAATAAGATCATTGAGGCATATGTGCGGTAAAACTATGTATGACCGTGTCTAAAACGTGGACATCTATGTATCACGCCGTTTCACCTGCGGGAGTAGGCAGAGCTTTAGAGGTTCACTTCTTTCGACATTTTATTTTATTTGCGCTTGCAGCGTTCAGTTTTCCATTAATGTGATTTGCTGCGTTTACCCTTCTTTCAATATATTATATTAACCTTTTCATCTCTTGTAAACACACTTCCAAAATAAATAAACTCATCCACTTGCTCTAAGTTTGCATCATTCACAACTGTATTACAAGCCGTTCTCGTACTCTCTCTCTTTCAAACACCATGGCTTTGGACTTCCTTAGATTTATCATTGACTTCTTCTGCATACAAACTTGGTTAATACTAGACACAAGAAACTGTAGATCTTTCATACTGTTAAAAATCAGCACCACGTCATCAGCATATTTTAATTTTAAACATTTTTATTTTATTGTGTCTCAAAACAAAAATATCAACTCGCAAAATACATTTTCAACAGAATAGAATAGCTATAATTTATATGAATAAAACAATACATCTGTGACAAAGACAAAACGTCATTGTCAAAATTGCTTCCCGTACAAAGGTGTTCTCGATGGCTCTCTGATATTGGAAATAGACCGTATTGTCGCACAGAGTGACTGGCGGAGAGAAGTATTGCATTCGACATGCTACCACTGACGAAATAAACCGATAGAAGTGTGTTGTGGGCGTGTCCGTATGCCTGAAGTAAGCTCAATTTTTGCTTACTTCTGCTAAAATTGATCAATCATTTTCGTACATTCAATTTAATCGGCCAGCTAGAGCCCAGGTGTGACAAGTCTTATGTACATTAGCTAAATCAGTTTTTTTCAATCGGTATTGGCTACGCTTCTAGGGATTGTCTGTACAGTGCACGCAACCAACTGCCTTCAGAAAGCACCCAGAATACGAGCTGCGGCCTATTTTTTGTGGAAAAAGCTATCGACGCAAAATGATGGCGAATTCATATTGTGAGAACGTGAATAAAATAGTTACAAAAGGCGACGGGGAATCGTGAAACTGTAGAGGAAAAATAAGATATTTTAGATTTTTATCTTGAATGATTATGCGTTATTATAGTGGTCAAGTTACCAACATTAAAAAAACAAATAATATATTATGGGTGTACCATTATGTCATCGATATAAAAATAGATTATTAAACTAAAGGTATAAAAGCGGCATGAAAATAAAGGTGTGATATTTAAGAATGAAGATGAATATATGTAAAAAAAAGAAATAACACAATTACCATAGATTACGAGTCGAATATTCAATATTTTTTAAATAAAGCAAACATGTTGTTAGAGTAATTTGTAATAGTAAATGTTATAGTAAATAAAAAAATATGTAATGAAATGAAAAAAATAATAACTTTGTATAAATCCACAGATATTGTGTTATTTTTTTATGACCGACCGGTTTCACTTAGCCTAAGCATCATCAGTGTACAAAATTATGAATTATTAATTAGTTATGTAGTTAGTTAATTAAATATGTCAAAAAAGTACGTTTTTTTAAATATAGCACCTCTTTTTGTATACATCGTATATGTATGTAAGAAAGAAGTGTGAAAAGAATATATGACGCGAAAGTGAATTAAAGAAAAAGTCGGCGACACCCGAGGAAGACATGGCGCGACCAAGTAAATTAAATACTTGAGTCGGGCTATGCAAAGAGTCAGAATAACAGAAGAGTATGTATGAATGTGAATAAAGCAAGGAGTATGTGCCAATACAGAGTTGTATGGTGGTCCCTCCTCTCTGCCTACTCTTGCGCGTGGTGTTTAGTTAGTCAGTTAGTTTTGTACAGTCCTGATGTAGGTTCTGGATGAACTGTTAACGATACATACAATAAAGTGGTATTAAACCAAACATATATTGTTATTTTCAATATTCAGTTATTCACTAGTGATCTGTTGAAAAATATTATTCAGTTCTTAACTGGTTGAGAGTTGAGTTAAGAATATCGAATCATCACAAAAATAAAACAAGTTGTGGTCAGATATTATAATTGATTCAGATAAATATTTTGATTAAAACCACTTTATTTCTATAAATATATAGTCAACTAGTTTCGGTTCACACCTGAAGAAGGTTTAAAATGGTTCACACATGCACCTGACGTTGAATGCTTCATAAAATATGTATTTATAGCCCTGAAAAAGGTTCAAGTGTGAACCGAAACTATTCGACTGCATGTAGGCATATATAAAAAAGTGGTTTTAAACAAAATATTTTTTTATTAGAAATTAGAATTAACTTTAAAGCATAAATGTTTATTTTTTATCAGTACAAAGATGGCAGTCAAATCGGAGGAAAATTGAAAAAAATAATATTAATAATCTTCAGTGAAAAATATAAGATTGATTAAAAATGTCGATTTTTAATAAGGTCCCAATGGCTTCATTGGTTAAAACGTTACTCCCGGATAGAGTAGAGGATTCGAGTTCGAACCTCGGTTGTGGCCATTGTCTTTTTGTTTTCTGGCTTTTTCTGTTTCATATTTGTGTTGTTGATTATTGATATTATTTAAATATTTTTCTTTTATAAAAAAAATAATTGTCTTAAATAAGAATTAAAAGCACAAATTAATTCAAAATACTAGCATTCAGAAAAACTTTTGAAATAATAAAAGTAGTACGATAACCCAAATTGTTTATTCATGTGCTGAAACTTTTTTGTCCATTTTTATCAAAAAAGTAACCCGTGCAATCATAATTACTAAGAAAGATGGCTAATTTATTTAAAAGAAAACGAAAGGTTTTTTTAAATGGCTTAACCTCTTTTTTGTGCCAGACAGTAGAAGAAAAGAATATCTATTTCTTTCAAAGAGCTCTGAATACAAATGGCTTATCTGGTTTTTAAAAGTTCCAAGTAATGCATTTGACATTTACACTAATAGTACATTACTTAAGAAGCGAATTAAAGTTAACGGAAAAAAAAAGAAATCAAACTGAATTCAGGGGGCATTTCTTAACTTCCGAGTGAACTGTCGATTAGTGCTACTCGTCGAGTAGTGTATAATAACTGTTTTACCACCGCTGAGTAGCGCTTCCCGTCAAAAAAATGTTGTACAGCCGTCTTAATTCTATGATTAAAGTAACTTAATGGGTAGTTAGTCAACGTCTTAGTCAAAGTGGTGAAATGCCCCCTCGATGAGTTAATTGAAGAACGTTTCCAAGAAAGAGCCAAATGCATTTTTTCAAAAAATTGTTGTTGTTTTTTTTTTTTTTACTCTGTTTAAATCCATGATTCACTATCATTACTACCAGATTCAGCTAGGAATCTATATTTCTCCACTTCATTTTAACACTCTCATTAAAAATATATATTCTTCAATTGAACGTTTGATGTATAAAAAAACGATAAGCATCTTGTAATGTTTTTTTTTTATCGTTAAGTAAATCTTTCCAAGCTGTATAGGTCATGATGGAAGCGAAGATTCCACCTGGAAAAAGTTTTTTTGTTTTTGAAAATCAATAAAGAAAAAAGCTGGTGCCAAATTTCACTACACCAGAAATCATCGTTCTTAGTTTTTTACTGCACACAAATGTTACTCTTAAAAGTTAAAATTACAAAAAAAAGTTAACACAAATAGACAGAATCTTTTATGTTATTCCGTCAGCAAATAAACCAAGAGCAAACAGAAAAATTACATCTTTTCAGGTAAAATAAATAAGATAAACCTAAAAAAATACTAATCTCCACGTGAAAAAATGGACAAAAAAGCAAGCTGTGTAAATATCTTGCAAAAAAATAAATAATAAAATAGTACTTGACGCTAAGGCATCTCGAATAGAAAAAAAAACACAAAAGTCGTGAATCAGCAGAAGCGAGAAGCATGAAGTTTGTTGAGTTCTCGGGATGAGCTGAATTATTAATAAAACAGAAGTTGGGAGCTGGATGACAGAAGAATCAAAAAACCTACAAATAAATTTATGCTTTCCGAGGAACAAAACGTTTACAAAAAATGCGAGTTATTTAATTTGACGTTTTTTTTTTAAATTCAAAGAAAACGACTCGCTTTCAAAACTCACAAACGATCTAAAATATTTCTTCAGACCTGTTTTAACATTCCTTGTGAGGTATTTTTTTATGGAAAAGTTTTCTTGTTATACAGATGGGTTCAATGATGAAACGGAATTTCACAGAGAGATAAAGAAGATAGAATGCGCTTTCAGTATGTGCTACAGTTGTGAGGCAGAAAATAACAATATTACCAATAAATTCCATGAAGTAATCCAACTTTTTTTATAGTGAATAGTCCACAAGAGCCCTAATTGCTTCCAACCGTCTAGAGCTAGTGAGACCATGGCATCCCCAACCGGGGTATGTTGTGAGGCTGAAGGTAGTGGGGAGGGGAAGGATATGGGGAAGAGGAAGGTTGGGAAGTACCTGGCTATTCAGATCTGGTCACCAAACACGTCTTGAACCATTTCAAGCATCCGAGCGTCTTACCACTCGATCATGCAAAACATACTCTTGATTCAATTTATTATTATCAATTATTCTTGACGGCCTGCATGGTCGAGTGGTAAGGCGATTACGAATCCAGAGGTCGCGGGTTCGAACCCGGCGTGCGCAAATATTTTTTATTTAATTAATATGTGTCATAACACATTTAATTGATATAAAATAAAATATAATATATTTGAGGCACGTTTCAGAGTGGTAGACACTCTCAGTATCGCCCTGGTGAAAGACCACCATTCAGAATTGAAACGTTGCTTGAAATGGCTTTAGCCGTGTTTGGTGACCAGATCTGAATAGCCAGGTACTTCCTAACCTTCCCCTTCCTCATCTCCTTCCCCTACCCACTACCTTCAGCCTCATAACATACCCCAATTGGGGATACCATAGTCTCACTGGCTTTAGACGGTTGGGAGCAGTTGAGATTTTCGTCCAATATTCAGGTAATTTTTTTTTTTTTTTAAATATCTTGTTGAAACATAAAACATGGGTTTAGTTCATGTCTGTCTCACTAGGAGATTCTCGTATCGTAATGATATAGTAATAATATTATAATTATAGAACTACTTTTCGATTGATCGTGCGATGTATTCCGACATCTTCTCACATCCACTTGCGCATCACATATTTTACAGACACTACTCTCTATCGTCTCTCTGTCCATCTAGGCACCCCTTTCAAATACGCTAAAATCATTTCGGATTTCATTTCGACAACATTGAGTCTAATACATTTTTCCTTTGCGAGTTCCACGCCTCACTGCCATACATCAGGATTGGTGGCGTAGACTCCTAGCATCGCTTACCTTCTATCAATTGAATTTCCTGAATTCACAAAATTTGTGATATTTTGATAGCATCAATACCGTAAAACATCCGCCATACACACTCGCCATGTAAACCTTCACGTGGTAGCTACAAAATAAAGTGCTGCCATCTTTAACATTCAAAGATAACTAATAATTAAGAAGATAAAATATCGAATTTGATTTGCTAGTTTCTATTAATGTCTTCCCCTATTCAACGGACATACTTCTTAAGTTTTCAAACGGCTCCCAATTACGTCTATCTCCAGTCTTCGTTTTATTTTACTCAAATACATAGCACAACTATGGCAAAGCAATTAACTTAATCTTTATACAATCCAACACGGGTTTGCGATTGAACATAGATTCGATTCATTGAATGACTTGTGTAAACATTTTTGCCGGTGTTAACAACTGAAACTCCAACATATTATGTTTGATGGATTCAATTTGTCTTGTAGGAGGTTCTGAAATATAACTTCGATAATAGCCGGTTTTTGCTATCTCTCCCAACAACAATACATTTCAGAATGTTACGAGCACGTGTTGCTTGAAGCCAGAAGTTTGTTTATTTTGTATTCATGGGCGGTAATCACTTTATAGTTTGACATTTCCTCTGTTTTTATTAAGGAGGTTAGTTATCAGCGAAATCGCTGACTGAAAATTTAATTAAAGAATAAAAACTGATCTTTAATTAAAGTTGCTATGTTTGCACATTTTATTATTTCTTATTTTGAAACTATTAATTCGTGGTGGAACTCCATTTTAATGATTTTAATTACATCAATTTTTAACTTAATTCCACTATTTTTTTTATTTAAGACATATCACCTTATGGCGGGTATCTTCAGACTGGTACAATTTTTGAAAAAATTATTTGAAATTGTACCAGTCTGAAGATGCCCGTCATAGGGTGAAACCGATCAGGTCTTAAATAAATAAAATAATAGTGAAATAAAGTTAAAAGTTAGGTATTCTTAAAATATTTAATTAAAGATAGGTGATTCAAATAAATTGATCACTCCGTATTTATGTACTAGCTTTCTTTCACCAGTGAAAAATCGTGGGACTAGATTCCAAGTGATTAAAAAAATATCGTCGCTGGAAAGGCAAAAGGGCTTAACCGGCACTGTGGTCAAAAATGAGTTGAATATGCAGTTTTGATTAGTTGTTTTTTCCGCATCGAATGATCTGAAGGCTGTTGTGGCCCTTCAGCCATCTAAAATATATTTACAATTTGGGAGAAGGCTTGACTCAAGCGACATAAGCTTGGGACTTTTTCAGCTTTTGTCGCTTCAGGTAACTCAGTGAGAGCATTGAGTTCCTTGAGTTAATTGTTTCTTTTACAAAATTCAACCAGTTATAACGTTTTATATATGGTAGTGTCATTTGTGTAAAAAAATCACGCCAAGGGCACTTAAAGTTCTAATAAAGACATTTGTCAGTATGAGTTCCTCTATGTTATGTCTATGAATGTCAATGAGTAGATTACCCCATATTGTATCTGTATCATTTACCGGTTCTTGTTGCTTGTAAACCCACCTTAAACCGAAATCATATGATAAATAACATTGCATTATTTATTATTTTTCTTTAAAAAAAGCTAAAATTTACAATAAATTATGCAAAACGCCCTTGAAGTAATTTGATTTCTAAGTAGCACTATATATATTTAAAAGAAAATAATAATAAAAACATGGCTCAAAGGAATCAAATGTATTTTTTTATACTGACATTATATATATATAATACTTTTGTTCTATTTTCTAGCGTTGTGACAGTTTTGAAAGAACTGTTTCAAAGAAGTACTTCTTTTGACAGCAGTCCCAACTTCATTCATTTTTCATTGAACAAATACTTCAATTGAAGTTGGTTAAGTTGGTACCCGATTGAACAATCTATGGCATCTACTTCAATTTTCATTCGTTCGAAAGACTGAAATATTGCATCATCCAGTTCAATTGTTCATTCCCTTCTTCCTTCGATTTTAGTTCGAAGAATGAATGGGAAGCAATGAAGTATCTTTTTTAGTTATCCGTTCCCTCGCACGTACTCGTGACATTTGCTTATGATTTCTTTGCTTGTTTTGTCTATACGACACTAGTTTTTCCGAGTGTTTTTTGGTGATTTTGAATTGTGAACGAATTATTTTGTTGAACTTTTAAAATATCTCAGCTTACAAACATACCTTTCAATCTCTACCTTAAATTATGACTGGCCGTTCAACGAGAAAGCAAAGTGAAATATGGGTTTATTTTAAGGAAGATGAGGTTTACCAGGCCAAATGCAACTTTTTGTTCTGAAGTTATATCCATAAAGGGGGGAAATGCCTTTTAATATGAATCGTCATTTGCGCAATATTCAGCCTATTGCTAACCAAACTGTCAAACTGAGTACTGTACAGTAAGAATATTCAAATCGTATCTCAAGCCCTGAAAGAAGTTTATATCGCTCTTACAGAAACTGGAAATTTTGCTAGTACTTCATTTGCTTTTGCAAGTTCCTTGTGCATACTCATTGTACATCATCCCTTTTTAAGTCATGAAACAATTTCAATTCAAACCTTGAACACTCTTAAGATTCAAACAATTTTGACAGCCCGTAAAACCATAGAAGAGAAACCAGTAAAAGACAATTCATCATCGTTTTTCTACAAGCTATAATTTTTGCCATAGAATAATGCACATACATACATACATCAATTTATGTGGTTGGGAGAGCTTCCCCGAAAATATTATTATTTAACCCCTCCCTCCCCCGACGAGGAATGCTGTGATTAATATGTTACTTCAATTGAAGGGTTCATCGTGAAGGGTTCATTTTGAAGAAGCATCAATTCGTGAAGCATTCACAAAACTGTGAAGCTTTTCCCATCGCTACTATTTTCATAGCTTTATAAAATTGTATTTTTAAATACGGAAGAAGAAGTCGAGGACGCCCGAGAAAGACATGGCACGATCAAGTAAATCAAATACTTGAATCGGGTCGTGTGAAGAGTCAGAATAACAGAAGAGTATGTATGAGACGATGTATGAATGTAAATGAAGCAAGAAGTGTGTGCCAAGACAGAGTTGTATGGCGGTCCGTCCTCTCTGCCTACCCTTGCGGGGAAACGGGGTGATGGTTAGTTAGTTAGTATTTTTAAATAACAATTCGTCTAATACCCTCTAGCTCTCGAAGGCATTTAATAAATACCAAAATACTTTTCTAATGATGTTTTAGAGTAAGTAAAAGCTTTTCCCAGGCTTTGGTAATAACAACTTAGTTTTATAAGGTCTCACACCTCAAATCATTAGAACAGGAATTTAATAATAATAATAAATTATTTGTGTTTTCGTAGAAAGCAATCACTTTGCGGTTTAAGATATTTTATGAAATGAAATAATAACTTTGTATAAGGCCATAGATTTTTTCTATAAAATTATGCCCAACCGGTTTTGCTTAGCCTAAGCATCATCAGGGTACAAAATTAAACTGTAAAATTCATTAAATTAAATCGAAAAATTCTATTAAATCAGTTTAATTTTGTACCCCTATGACGCTTAGCAAAACCGGTCGGTCATAAAAATTTTAATTGAATCTGTGGTCTTATACAAAGTTATTATTTCATTTTCAATAAAATATTGCATTACAAACAATAAACGTTCGTATATACATTTAGCAGTTAAAAAAGTAAATAACAGTTCAGAGATTTGCAGAGTGGTGAAGATCGCGTCAGTGAGGTAAGATTCTTCCAAGAATCAATAGCATTTGAATTTTAAAACCCTCCTCACTAACGCAAAATATGTCGATGTCGGCAAAGATTCTGTTCGCCAGCAATACAACCCTATGTGCTTTCCCTATAAATAACACATATTTATAAATATACTTATTTAGGGGTGCTTAATGTGGTGATTACAAACTATGAACCACCCAACTTACGGCTGCGTTATCAATATTAATAATGGGTTAATGATTAGATATTATATTTAGAGTGCGTGGGTTGAAATACCTAGCATCAAACTACGATATTAAATAGTTTTAATTACGACTACCTTCTAATATTGGATTCCCATAAAATGGATCACGAAATAATTATTTAACAAACGCCCATTGCTACCTTGTTATTTAATAATAATTACATGCAATAACTTGGATCTTGCAAATTTTAAATTCTACCCGCAGCTCTATCTTTAAACAAGCCTGCTTTTATCTTGGTCAGTATTTATTTTAGCAATTAGGTTTCCTGCTCATTGGAAAAATAAACTTCAGGAATACATAACTACTATCGGGCGGTATAGATGGAACCGTTATCCTCTCGATAAAGGAGCCTGGGAATCGTGAACTGAATCCCGAATTATATGGAAGCTAATAATAGCAGTAGTTAAGGAAATAAATTCAAAATCAATAAAATTATTATTTTAGATAAATATTCCGGAATGGGACGCACGTGGTGAATGTGTTTTAGTTGAGGATTTATAACAGAGCTGAATACAGAAGTGAGCTTTTGGGACTTCTTTGCATTCATCTCACATAGGAGGTCTAGAGGTTTCCCAAAATACTCGCCGCTGGAAAGGCAAGGAGGGTGAAAGCGCCATTTCGGGAAATTTACACTAGAACACTTTCAAGTTTTTTTTTGTTTTACAATAAAATTCACAAGTCTTCAGTACCTGATAGGATTTTGAAAAAAAAAAGTTTCAAAAGGACAGGACCTCAGAGCAATAATATACAAGAGAGAACGCTGATGTTGTCAGTTTTTATGAGGTTTGCCAGACTCGGCTAGACCTGAGGGTGGCTAGGACTAGGGCTAGGGTATTTATACATCCATTCATAGCACATGTCGACATAATGTTTTTGTTTATTCGTAAAACAACTTTTTCACAATAATGTTATAAACAAAAATAAAGCATGTAACCTAATAAACTGTTGAGTTACGTTCATTTATTTAACGTATCAAAATGTGGTGGCGGAGTCAACGGAGGCGCGGGACACGAAGAACATTCTAACAGTACTTTAAAGCGGTGTGATAATTTAGGAGATTTTGTTGTCTCTTTCTTTCTCATGGTGAACGACGTAAAAACCCGGAGAAAGTGATTTATCCCAAATTTGTTTGGGTTGTGCAAAAAGAATTAGCACTCTCTCCATATTTTGTTCAACTTCAAGAACAGAACGCTGTTGGCGCAAATAAAAAAAAAATGTCCAAAGAGGCGAAGCTTGTAACAGTCCACAGTGGAGTGCTTATACCATCCCTGATGTATGGAAGTGATACATGAAACTGGAAGAGGAAGGATGAAAGTAGATGAATGTATGACCGTGTTAAAAATGTAGATATCCAGAAAAAATGCAAGGCCGATGTAAGCGTAATGAATAGGATTAAAAAAAGGACGGTAGAACGAATGAACAAATAAAGGAATGTAAGAATGATATATGACGTGAAAGTGAATGGTAAAATAAGTCGGTAGCGCCCGAGGAAGACATGGCACGATCAAGTAAATCAAATACTTGAATCGGGCCATGTCAAGTGTCAGAATAACAGAACAGTATGTGTGAGACGATGTATAAAAGTGAATGAAGCAAAGAGTGTGTGTCAAGACAGAGTTGTAAAGTAGTCAGTTTTCTTTGCCTACCTCTGTGGAGAAAAGGCGTGGTGGTTAGTTAATTAGCAGTCGCTCCAATTGAATTATTATGCATTATTTAAATTCATCCCCTTTGTTTCCTAACCCGATCGAATTTGATGGTGAGACAGCAGGGTGGAGAAACTACGCGGGGAAAGGCAAAGTATGAACACTGGATAAACATGCTAATGGAACTAATTTGTGAATATCAATTTTTAAAATTAATTAAAACGTGGTTTAAATTATTATTTTTGACTGGCATTCATCCTGTTTATTTAGTAACATGAAATATAATGTATAACTAATATCTTTTTCATGAATGCATTCCCGATGCAGTCATCCAGCGGCAGGCACAGAGTTTTTGATCGGGGTAGGCAGTGGGCAAAACAGCGGATTAATTAACAATAGAGATCGGTACTAAAAGATGCCACTGATTGCTATTGCATTTCTTTTGTAAAAGCATTCTCTAGAATTTTCATATAATTAAATTGAATTAAATTTAATATTATTATTATTGAGTTCGGCTATTTTCAGTTTTTTATTTTTAGTGACAGCTGTTTCGGCGTTTAAGGCCATTTTCAAACTGTATATATAACTGTTTATATAAAAAAAAAAACATTCTCTAGAAACTTACAAAGATACTAACACAAACAAGCCACTTGAATGCGCACACAGCTCACAGCAAACATATTTTCTGTAGTCTAGTAAACATAGAATAATCCAATTTGACGTTGACGGCATATGAGCATATCTAGTTACTGCTTTTGCTTGTGCAGAGAGTTTTTGATCAGGGTAAGCAGTAGGAAAAACAGCGTATTAATTGATAATAGAAATAAGTACCAACAGATGTCACTGATTGCTATTGGATTTCTCCTGTAAAAGCTCTGCCTTAGACACTAACATATACGAGCCACTTGAACGGGCAACAGCTCACAGAATACATACATACATATTTTGTGGAGTCTAGTGAACATAGAATAATGTACTCTGACGTTGGCGGCGTTTGGGCATATGTAGTCACTGCTTTTGATATGTTATAGTATGACGGTTGGTGGGGCGCTCGCGGCGGTGCGATAAGCTGAACTTTGCGCGTATTTTTGAATGTGTAAATTATTTTTTTTATAATATTTTGATTTTATTTTAAGTAAAAATATTCATATTTTTATGCGAGTACGACAAGGTAATCAGTGCTTATTTTTCTGCATGGAATGCACGCCTCTGCACTCATCTGACTGCGTTTATTATTTTTGTAATTAGTTAGTAATACGAGTATCGGTGTATGGTTGCAGCAATATCAAATTACTTTGAACTTTTTGTGTTATTAGGCTACCAGAACACAAGTGCACATAATGCACAGTTCAAATCACTGTATCCAATAATATGTTGCAAAATCGAAACGGAAATATAATAATAATTACAATAATATTTGGATGATTTGTATAGCGCCGTTTTTTGTGAAAAATCACCCCAAGGGCGCTGTACAGATCTTATTTTTTATAAATAATAATAATATTTGGATAATTTGTGAAGCGCCGTTTTTGTGAAAAATCACCTCAAGGGCGCTGTACAAATCTTAATTTCTACTTAATATTGATTCTTAGTTTATATAAATATACAGAAACATACTTAACTGGCAGGTCACTTCTGGCAGGACACAATCATCATATCATAATAACTTAAAATTTAACTGATTCTTACATATATTTTAATTTTTTATTATTATTTTTTTTTATTTTAAGGGCATGTTAGCTAATTTAAAATATAGTATATTGGAGATATTTTTTTTAAGTTTTCGTAGTGAGGAATAGATAATGGTGAAAATCTTCTAATAAATTTAAGGAATGAGAGTCTGAAAAGTTGTCTTGGTTTGAACAGAAATTCTATTGGGCTTGTTACATCTTGATTATTGATATGATTTTCTGCTAAAATGGGTTTTGAGTTTGGCTCTGAACTCTGTCGAGTCTTTTATTACTCTCAGATCATGTGGTAGTCCATTCCAGGCTCTAGGACCTGACACTCCGAAGGCGCGCTCTCCGAACTTAGTGTCATTATTAGATATTAATTCCTAGTTTAAATGAGAAAATATACAGGAAAATACCTGGCAGGTCCCACCAGATAGACACACTTATTAACTTAAGTTATCCTTTTTATTCCGAATTAGGGCATGGGAGCGAAATAAAAAAATGGACTTTCTGAATTTGTAGTACATACAAGATTTGGTTAAAATTTGTATATCTAAAGGTGATTCGTCAAGAGACAGATTATTTTGAGATTCTTTTAATGAATTTAAGGATATGAGAGTCTGAAAGGGTAAGTTTTCAGTTTGGACTGAGATTCTGTTGGGCTCGTTATACATCTTTTATGTTTCTATATTAGTATTATATATGTTGTAATGAAAGCGTGGTACTTACATTCATGCAGATTACTCGTTCAGACACTTGGACAACGCTATCTGAAACAAAATAAAGAATTTATTACGAGAACTAAAATACATTTGACATTTTAAACGCGTGAAAATTAATAAAGTTTACTAAGCTTTATACCATTGTTAAAATAATCCATGTTATTATTGAATACCATAAAGGTTCCAATAATCTAAAATAATTGGATTATTTATATAGTGTCGTTTTCGTGAAAAAAATAACCATACTATATAAACCTATGTATAAAGGGTTCTAGCAGATACTATGTGATGGAAAAATGGAACAAAAAAAATCATCTGCTTTTTTTGAAAGAAGGAAAAACATTCCCGGGTTACGAATTATTTGAAAATATTTTAATTCCTCTTACTTCCATAATTAATCTTGGTTTAGCAAGTGCCCTGGAGGTGATATTTCACAAAAATGGCGCTATACAAATAAGTCAAGAATTATTAGCTAACAGAGGATTAAGCCCGCGACCCGGTGGGAACCTAATGCCTTGAACCTTTCGCTGACAAACCGGTTATGATATTGCGTAATGTTGTATTTTAAACAGTTAAAATGGAATGTATAAGCTCCATAGCGCATGATGGAAATATTGTTCAAGAGCTGAGAAAAACTGCACTGTCCAATAAATTCCAGACAGTAAATGGAACAATTAAAAAAAAATAAGAGGAACATTCCCGAGTTCCAAATAACCTGACAATATCCTACATCATAATAAGCGGAAGATGTTTGCTTGTGCAATGATGGGGACTTAGCTAACAGGGGAATTGAACCCACAACGCCCGGGAATCCGACGCGTTTATCCATTCAGCTACTAATCGGTCAAAATGTCAGTTAAGCTTGCGGTTAAGATTTTGGACAAATATAGTTTTGTAGTTTGTCAAAATTATTCAAAACCTAAACGAATTTTTCAAGAAATTATTAATTTAGAAAAACTATCTTAAATTGGCGAATTAATAAATTTCATAATAATGTAATATACCACTTAACGTACCTAGTAGGAAAACGGATTTTAAATAATTTTAATTACATTTAATTGCCACATTTAATTCGACAATACCCAAGAGTAGTAGATACTCTAATTATCGCCCTGGTGAAAGACCACCACTCAGAATCGAAACGTTGTTTGAAATGGGTAGGCAGTGGTTATGCGCCTTTTATTATTATAAATTAAATGCGTAGCTATCGATTTTTAATTTTCAAGAATTGTAGAAAAACATCGTAGAATGCTTTTCTAATATTTTCAGTAGATGTAGTTTATTGATCCCCACAGATGTATGAAATTGAAAGAAGTATCGCCCTGATGAAAGACCACCATTTAGAATAGAAACGTTGCTTGAAATGGCTTTAGCCATGTTTGTTAACCAGATCTGAATAGCCAGGTACTTTACAACCTTCCTTTTACTCTTCCCCATCTCCTTTTCCATCCCGCTACCTTCAGCCTCACAACATACCCCAATTGGGAATGCCATGGTCTCACTGGCTCTAGCAGTTGAACTCTTGTGCGGTATTCACCATAATAATAAAAAAGTAGGGCGAAATGATAAATTAAGCAAAAAAATCGCATAGGGTGCAGCATGATTTTATTGATCACAACAGTATTCAGATCAGTTTAATAAGATCTCGGGAAGCAGAAATCGTTCAAACTTGCAAATAAAATACGACCCAATAGATATTCATGAGTATCGCGTATTGCATGATATGCAATATAAATATTTAGCTGGACCCTTGCAGTTTAAAGAGACGAGAGTTTTATGAGTTTTCCAAGATATGTATCCTCTCGAATGCGTCAACATTAATAAAACACGAAATCTTTAAAAAATAAACACGTCGTTCGCTCCGAACGATCCGAATGCAAACTGAACATGTGTGGAGATTACCAAAGATACATCGTATTCAAGATTAGCCTGTATACTAGATTATAAGAGTGGTAGATACTCTCAGTATCGCCCTTGTGAAAGACCATCAGTCAAATAACGTACGGAGGTAAAGCTTGATCGATGTTTTTTATTAAGTATTCACGCATAAATATTCCAATGGTTCTAACCTCTTGTTTTTCAAACGTATTTATTCGTAACCTTGTATTATTTATTATTACGGATAAAACAATGTTGTGTTTTATAGTGGAAGAAAATTTCGGAGTGGTAGATACAACAAGTATCTTTTTAAAGATTAATTAATTTTAACGATTTTTACCACAGTTGAAAGGCTAACTTTGTAAAAAATAAAATAGTTCGAAGGTTACTGTAATTAATACCCGGCTTTACCCGAGTTTCAACACTTCCTTCTCTAACAGAACAATTGAAAAATATTATATAGGTATACATATTTTTTAAAAATTGATATTTAGAAGCTCTAAAGCTCATGATACAAATAAAGTTGTTGAGAATAGTGGCATTGAACTTGAAGTAGCAGACAGAAAAAAACTAGGTGAATTTTACGACGTCAGAGTTAATCGTTTGAGAGTTTTATCTGTTTCAGCAATCAGATTCAGCTTTACAGTAAGATTACTACGCCTTGTATACTTTGTTGTGTTCAAAAAAATAATTAAAGCACTATAGATTGTGTACATCGCGATATTTATAACAATGAGCTAACCGGTTTCGGCCCGCGTGCGTTCGCCAGGGTGACTACACTTCAAATTACTTGTGTCGAGACAGGAATCGAACCTCCAACCCCCTCCCGATTCATATTAATTTGAGGTTTTTGGTATTTTTGTTAGTTGAAATAGTCATCTAGTCTATCCTACACCGAAACGAGAAAATGTATTGAGATCCATCCGCGAAGTTCCGGGTAAACATGCATTCAGTCAGAAGGGTTCCGGGTTCCCCCGCCCCACCTAGTGTACACATATTTGGAGAGCGGAGCGGGAGAACAAGCGCCAGAGGAGATCTCCAAACGCTGGGCTGGATGCTGCGAGATTGCAGGCATATGGATCCCAGCCACAATAATCCAGAATTAATTATAAATACGAAATCAAGTAGACATAATAACCGATGACATTTTCGGCAGCTTTCCATAGCATAGTAGTATATGGTATTTTTACGGCCTTCATAGCCTAGCAAATAACTTATATTTAATTAACATGTTTCAAAACACATTTAATGAATATAAAATAATATAATGTGATATTCAGATGAATTTGGAAAATAGTGGACTGTAAACAATATACTTTACTACTTGACGGAAGTGTCTAATTGTAGCTTGTGGAAGAATTATTGAAATGAAAGGAAATATGCGAAACCATTCACTCACCGATGTAGTTGAAGTTGAAAGTTGTGGAAGTCTTCTTAAACAATTGTAATATTAACGAAACGAATATACCAAAATTATTTAAGTCTTCCAAATTCACAAAACCACATTTATAACGTATTATTTTGAGAAGCCCAACAACAAAACCGACGAAAAAGCGAAAAAACCAACGAGCAACACGTTTTTTCTCACAAAACTCTTTGTTTCGAACGTGGTGATGTTAAATACGGAAATCGAATATTGCGAAATGGTTGGATAGTTAAGAACTGGATGAAAAACATGAAGGTAAGAACCTAACAAATTATCACTTTGAAATCCAACACAAGGTTTTATAAAAAAATAGATGTCGATACACACAAACGCGGTAATAATAAACGAGTAAATTTTTCAAATAAAGTTTACCAGAAAAGTAGATAAATATCATCTTTAAAGAGTTTAATCCACTCTCAAAGAGAAAAACTAAGCGTTTGGTGCTGGAGATTTTGTTTTAAAAAAATGCTCGTTGATACGGCCTCACACTGTGTACTCTACGGTACTGAGAAGATACGATGCTGTACCGCGGCGTTACACTGTGCAGGGAGTGGTGAATAGCTCCCCATAGGGTATTCACAGAGAAGGGTCTATCAGAGTTTAGGATCAGTTCTTTTAAGGCTTTACTGCAAGAGGCCGGGACCTGGGGCAAAGGTTACAGCGGAGAAATCTCTTTTAAACAAAGTTAGAAAGTTAACAGATTCTGTTAAGCAATTACTTACGATTGTATTTTTTAACAAAACCAAGAACGACGAGTATAATATTTAATTAATTAACAAGCCGTTGAACTGTTTTTTTGTAGAGGTAAGCATAAAAGGGGAATATTTTTTTAATACATATTTTTTTATTAGTGAATACTGCATAAGAGTCTCAACTGCTCCCAATCGTCAAGAGCCAGTGGGACTATAGCATTCCCAATTGGGGTATGTTGTGAGGCTAAAGGTAATGGGGAGGGGAAGGAGATGGGGAAGATGAAGGTTGGGAAGTACCTGGCTATACAGATTTGGTCACTAAACACGGATAATAATAATAATATTTGGATGATTTTTATAGCGCCGTTTTTGTGAAAAATCACCTCAAGGGCGCTGTGTCATTTCAAGCAACGTTTCGATTCTGAATGGTGGTCTTTACCAGGGCGATACTTAAGAGTATCTACCACTATAGAACGTGCCGCAAATATACTTTAAATTATTTTTTGATATTGATTGAATGTGTTATGACACATATTAATTAAAGAAAAGTTATTTGTGCACGCCGGGTTTACACCCGCGACCTTTGGATTCATAGTCGAGCGTCTTACCACTCGACCATGAAGGCCGTCAAACTATTCGCCAACTTTTATCCTCTTTTGTCGTGAATACCGCACAAGAATCTCAACTGCTCCCAATCGTCTAGAGCCAGTGAGACTATGGCATCCCCAAACGGGGTATGTTGTGGGTCAATAAACTACATCTAGCGAAAACACTAGAAATGCATTCTACGATGTTTTTTCTACAATTCATTAAAATTAAAAATCAATAGCTACGCATTTAATTAATAATAATAAAAAAGGCATATAAGCTCTGCCGTACTCGCATAAAAAAATGTATAATATTAGATTATTATTATTATTTTTTAAATCTACAGTATAAAAAATATACGCGAAGTTCAGCTAATCTCACCTCCCCGAGCGCCCCACAGACTACATATATAGTCTTACTATAAGGTGTCAAAAGCAGTGACTACATATGCCCAAACGCCGCCAACGTCATAGAAGATTATTTTATGTTCACTAGACTACATAAAATATGTATGTATGTATACTGTGAGCTGTTGCCCTTTCAAGTGGCTCGTGTATGTTAGTGTCTAAGGCAGTGCTTTTACAGAATAAATCCAATAGCAATCAGTGACAACTGTTGGTACCTATCTCTATTATCAATTAATACGTCGTTTTTCTACCCTAATAAAAAACTATCTGCACGCCACTGATTGTGAATCTACATGTTATGTGTTTAAGTCTGTAATTAAGGTTAATAATACACAGCCTCGATGAAGCTTGGGTACAAGCGAAATCCGGCTACAGTATAGATAATCATATATTAAAACAACCTTAAAAAAATATATATTAAAAGTTGTATCCCTAATCTCTAATAGTAATCTTTTACACAAGGGTAGTGGAAGTATAATCCGTTCTTAAAACAAATAACACCACGTAAAACATTCAAGACGTCATAAGCCCCATAAAAAGAAAGATATACAATTCAATTTGATGGTAAAATGTGTCCCGAAGTACCTCCCCGTGTTTTGGACTTGTGGCTGTCAGTTTTTATGTGATGGGGGAGAAGAGAAGGGGATTTGAAGTACGATGGAGACGGTCTATTGTCAACATTTTTGATGAAAAGAGAACAAATGAATATTTCGTATTTTCACTTTAATCAATGAAGCGCTAACCAGTGCATTTTCATACCATTTTAAATATGCAAAGGCTAGCCTTTCTAGGGTTGTCTATCTTATGAGCACGGTATGCAAACGAAATTTAATTTCTGCTGAGTTTAAATTTAATATTTCTATTAAGAAACTTAGTTTATACTGGAATAACATTATACTGTTATCATATCGTCGCTAAAAAGGCAAAGCGGCTTAAGCGACACTTTGGTCAAAAATGAGTTAAATAAATAATCAGTTTTGATTCCTATTTTTCTGCATCGAATGCTCTGACTCTCGTTTGATTCTGAAGACTTTTGAGGCCCTTCAGCCATCTAAAATATATTTACCATTTGGGAAAAGGCTTGACCCAAGCGACCCAAGTTAAGGACTTTTAAAGCTTTTTGTCGCTTTAGGTAACTTAGTGAAAGCATTGAGTTACCTGAGTTGACATTTTTTCCATAATCCAACCAGGTACTAAACACTTACGGATTTTATGGTAAAATAAAATAAACTTTAAAGTGCTCTGGTGTTAGCATCCCGAAATGGCGCTTTAGCCTTTTTGCCTTTCTTGCGACGATATTATTATGCTGATTAAAATGGTAATTACAAAACCAAAATACTTCTGCATGAGACGGTGTGTTAGTGTGAATATAGTCAATAATGTCTAAAGAAATGAAAAAATAACTTTGTATAAGACCACGAATATTTTTTTATTTTTAATGACCACCGGTTTCGCTTAGCCTAAGCATCATCAGAGTTCAAAATTAAACTAAATAAAAAAAACTTTTCTTTTTTCGTAAGAAGCAATCACATGGTGGTTTGACATTATATTAATAATAAAATAATACTTTGTTTTAAAACCACAGAATTTATAACGATGAAGGCAAACCGGTTTCGCTTGGATCAAGCTTCGTCAGGGCACATATAATAACTATACATACATATAATATGTGCCCTGACGAAGCTTGATCCAAGCGAAAGCGGTTGGCCTTCATCATAATAAATTCTGTGGTTTTAAAACAAAGTATTCTTTAATTATTAAAAAATACAAAGTTTGTGGTTATATATACTCGCGCATATAGAAGGAGAACAAAATATAAAATAAAATAACAGAACAATGAGAAAACTATGAAAACTAAACTAAAAATGCGTGAATAAAAACAATCTTTGTCATTTTTCAACGTAAGGCAGTTATCACAAAGTAACTTCAACATGGTTTTATTTTAAGGGTGCTGCGTTAAAAAAGAAACTCCACCCAGAGAAAGACGTACACTCCTCAGGACGAAGAGAATTCAAAAAAGTTGTATTTCCCAGCTTTATCTACCACCTGTCTCGGTTATACGAGTATGTAAATCATGAAAAACTGCTCCGGCCAGCGTCATATAAAAGTAAGGGTAGTTTGAAAACACCACGGGACGACGAGGGGATGTTTCGAGCTTCTGGAATTCACAGTATTTCCATCTGAATATTTTTGTATTTGATGTCAACTTGGAAGTCATAAAGTAATAACTAATTAGGGACGAAGGGTAGACTAAGATATGTTACATCAAGTCACTTATTGGAGTTCGTTCGAAAAGGTAAAAAAAAATATGAATCTTGATTTGGATAACACAAAAATATATATGTTTATGTATATATGACAGCCTCCATGGTAGAGTGGTAAGACGCTCGACTACGAATCCAAAGGTCGCGAGGTTCAAACCCGGCGTGAGTCAATAACTTTTATTTAATTAATATGTGTCATAACACATTTATTTCATATAAAAATAATAAAAAAGTATATTTGCGGCACGTTCCAGAGTGGTGGATACTCTAAGTATCGAGACCACCATTCAGAATTGAAACGTTGCTTGAAATGGTTTTGGCCGTGTTTGGTGACCAGATCTGAATAGCCAGGTACTTCTTAACCTTCCTCTACCCAATTTCTTCCCCTCCCCACTACCTTCAGCCTCACAACATACCGTATTTGGGGATGCCATAGTCTCACTGGCACTAGACATTTGGGAGCGGTTGAGACTCTTGTGCGGTATTTATATATAAAAATTAAAAAAATGTTTGTGAAATAATGAAAATGAATTTTTTATTCTATTTTTTGCTACCGACCAGTTTCGCTTAGACTAAGCATAATCAGGGTACAAAATTAAACTAAACAAAAAGTACATAGTGTGTGGTTATACATACTCATACATACTCAGGAAGAACACAATATAAAATAAAATAAGATAATAGTTGGAAAACAAAAGAATAACTTACTAACTAACCATCACGCCGTTTCCCCACAGAGGTCAACAAAGAGGACGGACCACACACTCTTCTGTTAATCTGACTCTCCACATGGCCTTTCTCAAGTATTTGATTCACTTGATGGTGCCATGTCTTCCTCACGACTTATTCTTCCATTTACTTTTGCAAAATATTCTCAAAAAGTTCTACTTTGTAACTTTTTGTTACACGTTTTCGGTGTTTAAGATCATTGTCATCAGCTAATAATAATAATAATATTGAAATTGTCAAAATCAATATATGTTTTAAAAAGTGTAAATACTATTCCCACTAGTTTCGGGCAGCTTTATAGTGACTAATTTATCTAACTTGTTCTTATGCTCTACAGTTGAATAATGTAGCAACCTGCCTACGTTGTTTTCTCTCTTCTAAATTATGGAAATCTTCGAGACCCAAGTACCCCCTTTATCTCTTTGAAAAGCCAGGAAAGATATCTCCTATGAGGGGTTATGAATAAAAATATGATTTTATGTTATTTTGAATTTCAAAGAGATAATTTGTTAGGTTCTTCCTTCTTGATTTTCATCCAGTTCCTACCTCATTCAACCATTTCACTATTTTCGATTTCCGTATTCAACAACAACGAGTTTGAAAACAAGTGACAATCAAGAAAAAGAAGAGTTATGTGACAAAACGTTGTTCGTTCTTTGGTGTCTCGCTTGGTCGTTCGGTTTTTTTGTTGTTCTTCAAATAATTCTAAATTAAGTGTTTTTATTACGATTCGTTGAGTGTAAAAATAATCAAGAACTTAAACATCAACTTCATCGGTGAGTGAATTGGTTTCCTTACTTCCTTCACTCCATAATCTCTCCACATCCATAATTAGACACTTTCATCAAGTAGTATAGTTTTATCGTTTTACAGTCTACTATTTCCAAAATTCATCTGAAGCTGAAAACACATTCGATGTTTTATCGCAGCTTCGAATCCAACAATATACGAGTACATGAATAAACGCAGAGTTAAATCCGTCATAACACCTGAACGATAAAAGCTTCGAAGCTTTCAGAAGTTAGAAGAGAAATCGAAAAACAAAGAATCTCAGATTATGTCGGTTACCTGCCATCATGGTATCGAATCAATTTCCCTTTACGGTAAAAGTATAATTTCTTACAAACTCAGTACAAAGCCCGCTAACTAGGCACTATTCTAACTTGTACTTTTTGCGCGTTTTAACAAAGTTTATAAATAAAACGGTATCGAAAAACTTTCCAAATCGACGAAGAGGAAATTTCCAAGGCGGAGATATTTAAAAAAAGTTTTAAAGTTCAACGGAAAAACGCGGCCTAAGTGTGCGCGGAGAGGAGATATGCCCATTATTGCTTTTCACTACTTTTTTATACTATGATGGCGCGAGGGTGAACTGTTATGGGGATGGTATTTGATAATAAATTCGACAGCCAGGATGTTAACTCCTAGGCGAAGTGTTAGCGTAAGGCCTGAGTGCCCGCTCTAGTCGAACGTTCATCGGGGCGAAGCGTGCAGCGTGCAACACAATTCATGTCCATACATACAAGTGTCCTGAGTAGTGGACGCTTGAGCGGTGGACAGAGCGTGCATGTTAATGTTCAGCGGGGCGTGCACCTCACGTACACAATTAAACTAAACCAAAAATACAAGGCGTGTGGTTATATAAACTCATACATACAGAGAGAGAACACAATTTAAAATAAGAGGACAGTAAGAATATAAAATAATAACATTTAAATTATAAAAAAGGAATAGAGATAAAGAGAGAGATAATTTGAAATGGAAGAGGCAAAAGATCAACTTAAAACGTGATAAAAGAATAATGAGAAATTTTATGAGTTACGAGAAATATACCTAATATTGAACTACTGGAAAAATTTATTTGATTTTTAAGAATACGATTATTAATTTATGTCAGTCATATTAAAAAAAAAAAACTGTGGTATTTTACAAAGTTATTATTTCATATACATTAAATATGTCAAACCACAAAGCAATTGCTTTCCACGAAACTATATATAAAATAGTCAAATGTTGACACTGACATTCTTGTAAATTCATGGAGTGTGTCTTTATTTATCCAAACTTTCATATAACCTAGAAAATTCTCCAATATTTTTTTCTTTGTTTAACAATTACACTCTGACCTTCCTTACGCAACAAATCAAATTTTAGATTTTTTTTTTTTAATACATGTCGATAATATTTAGTGCAGCCATGGTGGCAGTTTCAATGACGACTGTTTCCTTCGATCGCTGTCTGTTCCCTGAGGCCAGGCAGCGAAGGTTAAATTGACGCACGCTCCGCTGCACGCTCCGCCCCGCTGAACGCCCTACCACTCAGGCCATACCCTAAGGGTTGACGATTAGGTGATACAACAAGACGTTTAAGATAAATAATAACATAGGAACATCTCTAGCATGCATACTGCAACTTATTTCGATGTGCGTCTAAACGTAGGTCGTTTCTTTGTAAATTCGCCTATTTGAACACTGATTTCAGCGCCCCTAAGGTGATTTTCCACAAAAAACGAGGCAATACAAAATATCATTAAAGAAGTTTGTAGGTATTACAAAGTGTCTTAGCTTGAAGTCATTGTATTTGAACCTGTATCCTTGAACAAACTTTTCACCGTACGTATTTAATATTACACTATGCATTTTAAGCAATATTTGGATGCTTTGTATAGCGCCGTTCTTGTGAAAAATCACTTTAAGGGCGCTGTACAAATTTTAATTCCTAAGCTATTTATTATTACTAACTACATATACCTGTGACATATTTATATTATGTACAGATGTAATATACAGACGCTTACTTATATGGCAGGTCACTTGAGAAAAACACAATTATTTTAATCATTTCCAGTTTGGAGAGAGATACAATTTTTGACTCTGAGGACATAATATTGGAACAATTATGGTTGGCAAGTATTTATGTAAATTGTTTATATTTTTTATTGATAGATTTGAGGGTATAAAAGTAAATTTAATAATGGGCTTTCTGAATTTGTAGCTAATTATTGCTACACTTCTAATAGAAAAGTTGTTTAAAATGTCTAAATTATTGTTGTGAGAAACAAAATATGTATTAAACATTTTGACCGGTCGGTCGCTGAGTAAACAAACCCGGGCGTCGCGGGTTCAATTCCTCTGCTGGCTAAGTCCTCCATCATTGCACGAGCAACAATCTGCTTATTACGATGGTGGTAGGAGTTTGTCAGGTTATTCATAACCTGGGAATGTTTGTCTTTCTTTTAAAAAGAAAAAAAAATACTCATTTACTCAATGAAACATATTATATGTCTGTAAGTAAAAAAGTTATAGTGCGTAACAAAAATTTTAAAAAGGCAAAAGTTAGAGAATTCGAGATGATTTTATCAGAGGGGCCTTTTTATAAAAGTCAAAGTTGAATTTAATAATCCAATTGACCTGAGATACATTTAGAGAAAGCTTAACAAGTGGAACTTACGTATTATGTGGCACTTGCGTGTTTTTTAATTAGTATATCGATGATAAATAATGATTTAGATTTTGTGAAAAATCAAATTGAAAGCCTTAATGTGAAATCCGTCAAAAGCAACTCACCTAAGTTACATATTTAAGGATTCACCATTAAGAAGATCAATTCTCTCCAAGTTCAGACCGCTTGAATAATTTAATCCCGTGGGGTTTCAATATTTTAATCCCGGCTTAGCTTGGCGGGCTCGTCTTAGTCGCAGCTTAAGACCGCTGACTCGCTCCGCTGTGAAATTTAACCTTAAGACTGAGGGATGTTATTTGACCCCGGATGATGAAATAACGTGAGACAATCGGATTAAAAAAACGACGTTGATATATTGGGTAAGACAGTTAAGCCCCGATTAGGGAAGGTTCAAAGATTTTATTCTTCTCGAAACTTACAAAAAAGTTCAATATTGTCGATTTTTATAGCAAACGTGGTGAGTAATGCAATATCCTACATTTTTTGTGCGTAATTACATATATATATATATATATATATATATATATATATATATATATATATATATATATATATATATATGTAATTACGCACAAAAAATATAATATAAGTGTGTAATTACACTCATAAAAGCTCATAAACTCTTAGAAGGTGTATTATTAATACTTGACATTCCGGCGGAAATTGGATTCTATATCCCTGATAATTTCACGCGAGGCCGCCAACACACGCTTCTGTTTCTTCCCAGATGCAGAATTAACTTACCGATGGTAATGTATTTGGGAAGACTTACTAGTTTAATTAACTGCCTCGCAGGAAATGTAGATATTCTTCACATGAGCTACAACAAGTTTGGGCAAGAACTAGCTATTCAGTTTTAACTTTATTATGTACCATTATAATTGTATGATTATGATTACTATTTTTGTGTTTTTTATCGCTTTTGCAATGTATTGGTATAAAAATGTTATTGAAAAATAAAATAAATAAATTTATATTTTTTTAAATTATTTAAACTTACTCTGGGACAAGGAAAATTGGCAATACATGAGTTACTACAAATATACAATACAGAGTAATCAAACTTATACATTTATATTAAAAATATAGTGTAAAAAATAGGGTAATTAGTATAGATACAAAAGTGAATAGAAGAAGAAGTCAGGGACATGGCACGACCAAGTGAATGAAATACTTGAGTCCGGCCATGTGAAGAGTCAGAATAACAGAAGAGTATGTATGAGACGATTTATGAATGTGAAAGAAGCAAGGATTGTGTGCCAAGACAGAGTTGTATGGCGGTCCGTCCTCTTTGCCTACTCCTGCGGAGAAACGCGTGATGGTTAGTTAGTTAGTATGTTGATGACGAATCTCAACATTTGTCACCCTATTCATCAACGAAATTTGGGAGATGGGCCAATAAATCCATATTATAAAAGTGTCCATCTTCCAAGTCAATGCTTGATTTAGCGTTAAGGTTTCTATGCAGAAGAATAGAAGAAACATAACAAAGAACTGACATAAAAAAATCTGATTCTTAAATTTAATTAACGTTACGATTACAGAAAAGTTTTTTCATCACGGCGAAGGCACCCCTGAAAGTCTCAAAGTGAACCCATAAATCTTGAGATGGATCCAATTTTCAGTTAACCTCCAGTGTGCCGGCGGTGCCTAAAGTCACCGCGCAATCATCATTATATTTTCAGGTGTTTTTATCCTTTAAAACCTGTCGTTTGCGTATTTAAATGAACCGTTATCGCTTGTCAATAAAATAATAAATACAGAGAGATATTTTGTAATGCGTTAAATTCGGTACAACTCGAGTAATACGTATTTGAAGTTTGATTACGTTAGAACGGCTATAAAAAAACAATTTTCAAAGTAAAATTACTGTTTGTATTTACAAAAAAAAATGGTGTAATTTTATAATTATTTATAGGAAATTTATTCAGCCACACAAAAATACAATAAAACTACAACAAAATCTTCATTTTATAAAAAAAAAAAAATAGTAACATAAGAGAGAAAAAAAAAATAATTCTCAGAATTAAGGGTCAGCACCCAAAAATAGACACTTTTTGGCTTTCTAGTACAAGCAATACTACAAATGATTAATCTGTCAATTATATATGGGTAGTTAGAAAAATGACTGAGGTTTCCAGTGAATACAATCATTAAACAGTAATCTTTTAAATTATTTATGAAGAGCATACTTGAATTTTAGGTAAATTGTTAAAAAATGTCTTTTCTTGTTTCAAAAATGCACCTTTTACTGACATTTTAGTATGTTTTTAACAGAATTTAAAGGATCACAGTTGTAAAACTGTGTTCACTGGAAACCTTAGACATTTTTCTAACTACCAATATAGAATTGACAGATAAATTATTTGTAGTTTTGCTTGTATTGTAACGCTACAAAATGACGTTGACCGTCATTTTGGGTGCTGACGCTTAAGTAGGTATTCCAGAAAAACCACTTAAACCATTAGCATAGATAAACACATTATCTGAAAAGTAAGCACAATTGAATAAAAACACAGTTTTGTAAAACACAAGCGAGTTATTACGAAATTACAGTCAATAAGGTAACGGAAGTTGTACCTTGCGGAAATCTGGCATTCCAAAGGTTAACCCCAGTTTCTTTGTAGTAATATTGAGGAACACGTTCTACATGTGCATTGTGAAATACTCATTTCAACATGTGAAAGAAATAAAAATTTACGGTATTTAATGATTCTCAGAAGTTATTCCCAAATAAACTCTAAAATGCACGCACATCCTGCTTGTGAATTTTAAATAATCCTGCTCGAGTATTATTATATTTAGTTAAGCGAATAAATTATTGATTTGGAACACAATATCTTCTTTCATACATTGAAATACTTTGATTTTAAACTTTAAACAAAGTATGTTTGATAAGAAAGGTTTTCAGAACTTTTAGATTTCTAAAACTTCCTTCTTAATGGGTCTTCTTAAAAGAACTCTTTAAAGTACAACATACTCTCGTAAACTTTAAAAGATAAAATTTCTTAGTTGTTTTAGCATCGCGATTATTTTAAGAAAAAGTAATTTCTTGACAATGATATCTTTTCTAGTAGCTACTGACATTACAATATTCCATGTTCAAAGAAAATAAAGTTTTTAGACTTCATTGTTAAAATGTTGTGAAACTTCATAAAGCCACGTGTAAGTGCGACATTATTAACTTCGATAAAATTCAAATTCTTGCTTCTTCAATTTAAAAAAGAGCTTTAATTTTTATAGTGCCCTTTTAACTGGCTCAAATATTCTTAAATTATTCAGTAAGAGCTTTTCCGGATAGTATTTACTTCAATTGACGTAATGGCTCCAGTTTAGTTATCTGCACTGTGTATTTCTAAAAAAACAACTAACGACAGTCAATTATTAGATCAAGAGTGGTTATTAGGTATCGGAAGGTTGTAGGAACCTAAGCTCACGTCAGATACTGAGTTTGGAGAGCGGAGTGTCTGGCCTTAAGGCTTGGAAGAAGCTGCCACATCTAAGAGTGATAAAACACTGAAAGTGATATAATTCCGAACTCATGTCTTCAGAAAGTCATATCCAAAAATCAGTAAGAGAATTGCTAACCTAACTTCCCTACTAGGCTAGCTCGTTAGTACCTGAAATCATATATATATATATATATATATATATATATATATATATATATATATATATATATATATATATATATATATATATATATATATATATTAGTCTGATAAACGAAAGAATGTGGCTGACGGCTGATGAGCGAAAACTTATTATGGTTGTCTACTTCCGAACAGCTTCGGCAAAGCTGCACAGTGAACCAAAGGTCATCCGCATCCTTTATCTGTTGAATTCTTAGTGCGTAAATTATTGATCTACGAAATGTCCCAAAACTTTTCAAAGCCCTTAAAACATTTATTAATACATAAAAACGTGAATATCAACATTTTTGGATCATTTTGAAAGTAAATTATAAGTAGAGTGTTAACGTTTTTATAAGGTATTTTTGACTAAGTTTGTAGTTATTTTCTAGCATTGTTAAGCGTCCTTGTGGTAATATTTAACAAAATGGTAATATAAAAAACAGGCACTTATTAGTATTATAGAAAGCCATTATGTAACTGCGTTTAAAGAGCACACATTTACATGATTCAAAACAGTCTCTATTGAACATTTTCTTTGAAAGTAAACCTTTCTCTTTGTTCCAACAAACGCTTCAAGAATAACACAGAAGCGCAATCTCGTTACTACTTCAACATTTATCCAATTCACTGAATTTGAACACGTTCAAAATCTCCGATTTCACCATCACGTATGTGTTTCAACCCCACCCCCCCCCCTCGCGAAAATGCAATTGGTAAATGGCGTGCACCTTGCGTTTTATGCAAATTTATATTTAAATTTAAATCTAGTCTGAGGGGTGGGACGGAGGAGCCTGGCGGGATTAAAGGGATACTTCGATGGCTTCGGAGTTACTTACTTTCATAAATAAGCAATTCCAATCTTGAACGTGAACAGAAAAATGTTTACTTGCTTCATTTTTAAGACCGTAACGGGGCGTGTTCTGCTCGGGCACTCTTTTCCTTGCTGCCTTCCCAATCGCAATACTACCCACTAAGAACACATGAGCTTATTTTACTCTCAATGTTAATGTAAAAGCTCCATAAACGTATTTGTAAAAAAAAATATATTTACAAAATTATATGCAAGTCACTGTTATGCAATTTCGGTTTTTTACTTTCTTGACTAATTATTCATGCACAAAACATATTTATTGTAGTATATTCTCATTTTAATAAATTAAATTAAATAAATAGTATTATTATAACCTACATTAAATACTCCGGAGAAGCATATAATATTATAAGTCATATAATGAACACCTATAAACATTCCTCGTGAAAATAAAAATAAACTAAAAATAAGAAATAAATCTACAAACAAGTACGTATGTAAGTGTAACAGAGCTGCAAATTCAATATATTGCGATTTACAGGCTAGATCTCCGATTGAATAATAAAATCATAGAATTTGTAACACACTTACAAGAATTCGTTCACTAGTGTGGAGAGCAGTTAATATCAATCTGATTATCAGAATTAAATTATCAGATTATCTGAATATGAAATTAACTCGTGTGTCCTAAAATCGAACAATAAAAACACACAAATATTTAAATATTGCCAGGTAAGTATGTTTCTGTATATTATATCTGTACATAATATAAGTGTGTCATAAATTAAATCGTCACCGGAAAGGCAAAAGGGCTGAAGCACCATTTTGGTAAGTTGACACGAGAGCACTTTAGTTTTTTTGTTTGTTTTACAAATAAATTCATAAGTCTTCAATACCTGGTCGTATTAAAAAAAAAGTTAACTCAGGTAACTCAATGCTCTCACTGAGTTACCTGAAGTCACAAAAAGCTTAAAAAAGTCCCAAACTTCAAGTCAAGCCTTATCCGAAATGGTAAATATATTTTAGAAGGCTGAAGAGCCACAAACGTTTTTGGAATCAAACGAAAGTCAGAGCTTAAGATGCAGAAAAACGAACTGATCAAAACTGCATATTTAACTCATTTTGACCAAAGTGTCGATATGCAGTTAGTAATAAGATGGAGCCTATGCATTATTAAGATTTGCACAGATTGATTTAAAAATTATCAAATAATTGTTGTTATAATAAACGTAATTGCACGCCACTGTTTCGAAAATAGACCATAAAGAATCCATCAAAGTACACTTTTTGATCATTTTTCAGCTGCCCGATAAACCGTGTAAAGATTTAAACTATGATGATCGCCACCGTCAAGTTTAAAATAGAGAAACATAATCAAAGGCACATAAGCCCTGACTACCCTACCGTACTCGCATACAAATATGTATAATATTATATTATAAATCTGCAATTTCTAAAATAATAGTTCAGCTAATCACACCGCCGCGAGCGCCCACCGATATCCTACTATAACGTGTCAAAAGCAGTAACTACATTTGCTCAAACGCCGCCAAAGTCAGAGTAGATTATTATATGTTCACTAGACTACACAACATATGTGTGCTGTGAGCTGTGCTGTCTGCTACTACTACCGACTTACGTTAGCGACTTCGAACAAAATTATCGGCGTCATTCTATCTCCACTTGAAGAAATGTATTTAATGAAAATCAAATAAAAAATAACTTTGGATAAGACCACAGATATATTTATTTTTATGGCCGACCAGTTTCGCTTAACCTAAGCATTATCATTTCTTTCTCTCTGTTCATTTGTTACAATTTAAATGTTATTCTATTGTTTTCTCGTCGTTCTGTTATTTTATTTTGCGTTCTCCCTCTGTATGTATATATAACCGCATACTTTGTATTTTTTGTTCAGTTTAACGTTAAACCCTGATGATGCTTTGGCTAAGCGAAACCGGTCGGTCATAAAAAAATATTTCATTTTTTTACATAATTTGATCTAAACAAAAAATACATAGTGCGTGGTTATATATGCATACAGAGGGAGAACACAATATAAAATTTAAAAAAAAAAACAGTTAGAAAACAAAAGAAAAACATTTAAATTATAACAAAGAAACAGAAATAAAGAGACAGAAAATACGAAATGAAAAACGTGATAAAAGAAAAATAAGAAATTTTATTTAGTTTACGGTAAATATACCTTATATTATTAATGGATAAATTTAATTGATTATTAAGAGTATGAATATTAATTTGAATGGCTTTCTTTATTTCTAGTGCTTCTAAATTGTTTGATCTGTTACCACGACTATTTTAATGAAGAGTATGAGCACCGGTGCTTTTATTAAAGGTACGATCTTTTTCAATAAGGCAAATTCTGAAAAACCGTGGCTTTTAAAAGGTAAACAAAACCGGTCGGTCATAAAAATAAAAATAAAACCTGATTATACAAAGCTATTATTTCATTTTCATTAAATGTGTTGAGCCACAAAGGCTTTCTACGAACATGTATTTACTATTTTAAAACCCTAGCATGAGAAAACATCAGAAAAACAATCGCCGCATTATTCCATAATCTGGGTTGAAAAATCGTCCCAGACAATAATCCCTTAATCTTCACGTATAGTAAGAGTAGAGGGTAGTAGGGTGTTATAAATAAATAAATACAACCGAAAACCTTTTTGCCGAAGACCTGCCGAGAACGGTATAAAGTTCCAGCGTAAAACCAAAGGTCAAACAATTAAAGCACCGAAGTGTTAATACTCGAAGAAACGGCCTGAAAGTTCGCACAGTGTGTATTAAGCTCTCGAGGTATTTAAGTTGCTCAGAATAAGGCAGGCTGGATACTTATTTCAAAACTACCCCCGCTTACTTAACTTCTATTATTCTCTATAATAGTTTCTCGCTACAACTTATTCTCTTACACCGTAATAAGGAAAATATTGATGTACTTAACATACAATAATTAATTATACCGTCAAAACAAATCCGGCGAAAACAATGTGCTTTGAGAGATGGCGAGGAAGAACTGTTAATAACGTTCAAAATGCTATAAGTACTAACTTATTGGGGTTCATTTTTTATTATTTATAGTTAAAACCGCACTAGAGTCCATTGCTCCCAACAATCTGGAGCCAGTGATCTATGGCATCCCCAATTGGGGTATGCTGTGAGGCTGAAGGTAGTGGGGAGGGGAGGAGGTGGGGAAGAGGAAGGTTGAGAAGTACCTCACTATTCAGATCTGGTCTCCAAACACGGTTAAAGCCATTTCAAGCGACGTTTTGATTCTAAATGGTGGTGTTTCACCAGGGTGATACATAGAGTATCTACCGCTCTGGAACGTGCCGCAAATATACTATATATTATTTTATGTTAATTTGTTATGAAACATGTTTATGGCTATAATGTGCTTGTTGAACACGTTTTGCTACCCGGTTTCAATTTAAAAAGAGGAACAAACAATATGGCGTAATTTTGAAGCTAGTTCGAACACCAAATCTCAAATTATCAAGGGTCTTCGTATCATTTGAAAAAAGAGATAGCCCACGATCGTAGAGGATAACTTTTCTCTAGATAAGCAGATGAGTTGAAGTGTTAAGGGCTTTATAGGGAAGGAAAATAGTACCTACAGCCTACATAGTTATTTAACGTTGGATTTTGATAGGAAGCGAGTGCGATATTTGGAGATGTGAAATGTAGTCAGGTATCTCATCAATTATAGAATGAAACAAGGCTGTCTAAAATAAAGCAAACACCGGTGTTACCAGTGCTGTATAAATATTATATTAGTATTGGGAAAACTGTCGAGAGTAAACAAAAGTAGGAATGAATGTGAAAAATAGAACTAAATTTGAAAAAGAGAATGAACACAAAAAACATTACAACATTCGCCTTCGGTTTAATGTCGGGTATATTTTTTGAAAACTTATTCGTGCCATGTTTTTTTAGACTCAAAATAGACACATTCATTTATTTATTTAGAGATTTAAAAAAATATATATTTAAATTTTTTTTATTTACACCTGTTTAATTAAGGCTTTACACAAATATTTACACAATAAACAGTATACTCATAAACAGTGCAAAAAATATTATACAAAAAAGAAAGAATAGTATTAAAAATAATAGGTACATCCAGAGTGACTATAATAAATTTAGTTCTACTAGATGACAAAAACTGTTCTTAGGTAAAATTATAGTGTGATATTGACGTACTAAATATATCAACAACATCGGAGTATTTAATAATAATAATATTTGAATAACTAGTATAGCGCCGTTTTTGTGAAAAATCACCTCAAGGGCGCTGTATTAGTTTCCCATATGTTGAATTAGCCGCACAAGGGTGTTATATCGTGAGGTTGAAGTAGAATTGTCACAATAATATAAATGAACAATAATATTATTAATTTATACTGGGTTTTAACAGATGTTCTCACTTACATGAGAACAATCCAGCTATAAAAAAACTCGTGAAATGATTTGCTGGCCTCTGTGTTTCCTCCCTCGTACAACATGGGCCTATTCAAGACCCAAGTTCACTCCTTCCTTTCCTCAAAAAGACCCTCTACCAAACATTTCCCAAATATGAAATAAACCTAAATGAATTATTATTTATTTCAGGACCTCTTGTGTGGAGTAAAAAAAAACAACAAATTTCATTTCCAAATACGACAATGACCTTTATCGAGGCAATAAAAATGATTGAATATCTACCTACGCATTATTGATCATCAAAAACGTTTTCTGTATACTAAATTTATCTATATATTAAATATTAATAGTCAACTGCTGCGATCAAAACAATGATTCATATCAAATAATGTCTAAAATGATTGACTTTTTTATAGAAAATTCGACCGGTCGAGTTTGAAGGTCGAAAATTTTAACGGATGCCTTTATTTTATCATGTTTTAAAGTGAATACCGCACAAGAGTCCCAACTGCTCCCAAACGTTAGAGCCAGTGAGACTATGGCATCCCCGATTGGATAGGTTGTAAGGTTGAGTGAGGAGGAGAATGAGATGGGAAAGAGGAAGGTTGGGAAGTACCTGGCTTTTCAGATCTGGTCACCAAACACAAGCCATTTCAAGCTATGTTTCGATTCTGAATGGTGGTTTTTTTATCAGGGCGATACTGAGAGTATCTACCGCTCTGGTTGTATTCCGGATGCACCCTTTTTACGCTAGTGAAATAGCCCGCCTTGGTGAGTCGATCTTTTATTTAAAAAACAAAAAAATAGCAATAATAAGAAAGACAAACATTCCCGAGCTATGAATAACATGCCAATATTTGAAAAACTCTTACTGCCATCATAATAAGCGGAAGTTGTTGCTTGTGTAATGATGGAGGAATTAGCTAGCAGAGGAATTGAACCCACGACGCTCGGGTGGTAATCCGACGCGTTTGTTCACTCAGCTACTAACCGGTCACTATGAAGGGTATTTTTCACCTATGAACGGTAGGTCCGGAGCTGTTAGAGTTGCCACGTGTTTCCGATTAACTTAGATATCCCTTCGATCCACAAGGCCTAAGGGTGGTCCATTCATCCCATCTCCAAACAATCTTCAATCTTTCACCCCCTTTCCCTGCCCACTATTTCTCTACCGCCCCCCCGTCCCAAAACTTTTGTTTTCACTCCAATAATCCATCTGTCAAAACCAAATATTGAGGGAAAATAGCTAAGAAAATGTTTACAGCAATTCCGAACCAGTATTACAATAACATATTCTGTTTGCTTGTAATAAATAATTGACGAACCGAATTAATCCAATACACACGGTTCAAGCATCAAGTACATATAAAAGCTTCCTTCAAAGAAGATCTTGTTTTGATAGCAATAATTTTTTTATGTTTTTATTAGAAAGTTTAAAAAAAAGCATGTAGTTAAATAGTATTTGACGCTTTAATATCGTCACCGGAAAGGCAAAAAGACGGAAGCGCTGTTTTAGGAATTAACACCAGAGCACTTTGATTTTTGTTTTTAATAAAATTCTCAAGTCTTAAGTACCTGGTTGGATTTTGAAAAAAAAAAGTTAACTCAGGTAACTCAATGCTCTCACTGAGTTACCTGAAGCGCCAAACAACTTAATCAGTCCCAAACTTGTGTCGTTTGAGTCGAGCCTTCTCCCAAACGGTAAATATATTTTACATGGCTGAAGGGCCACTTATTGGCACCATCAATCTTAACGCTGCCAGGATGGACTCCCTCTTGATGGCGTTTTGCAGAAATGAGGCCTAATATCCTCCATTAATATTTTGTGCATGTATTATTTCATTTTTTTTCTTATAAAATTATGTTTTTTTTTCTTTATTATTATTATTGTGAGTATTACAACTTTTATTTTGTTATTATTATTATTATTACTTTGTATTATTATCAATTAAGATCCTGTTCATAACGCTCACATCAGCCTTGCATTTTTTCCGGATATCCACATTTTTATCCATGGTTTTACCGCACATACGTCTCAAAGATCTCATTTCCACAGCATTCAGTCTACTTTCATCCTTCCTCTGCCAGTTCCATGCCTCACTGCCATACATCAGGGTTGGTATAAGCACTCCATTGTGGACTGCTAGCTTCGCTTCTTTGGACATTTTTTTATCTGCACCAACAGCGTTCAGTCCTCCATTAATGGAGTTTCCTGCATTCACCCTTCTTTCAATAACCTTATCAGCCTTTCCGTCTCTCGTAAACATACTTCCTAAATACACGAACTCATCCACTTGCTCCAAGTATCCATCATTCACAACTATATTGCACGCTGTTCTCGTACTCTCTCTTTCAAACACCATGACTTGCATACCTTCTGGAATAAAACTTTATCATTATTTAATACTACTCAAACTCATACAATATTAACGCTTCTATCAGTAATTCATTGGGAAAAAATGCTTCGTCTTAACTTTTACGATAGTTTTTATTTTGGTACATGACACGTCTTGTTATCAGTTACATATTTAAGGTAAGCATAGGTATTGTTATAGCTGATGTTGAATTCTGTAACAATCAAATTAAAACTTTATCGTCCCGTCACAAGCTAATTTACACGACAATAGTAAAGGAACAGGAGCACCGGAGTTGGACGAGTAGTTAGTTAAAGTTGACACGAGTTTTTGACACACCTGTACATTTATAAACTTCTAACTGCGGCCGTGGTGGGGTCCAAAGGAATACGGTTGTCCGCGCAATAACGAACTCGATATAATATTCATGGTATGGTAATACACTCATTCCAACGTAGCGCGATGTTGCTGAAGTCGTAATGCCAGCTTTACTCTATCTGTGAGATATCTGAGAGGCGCTCAGTAAGACTTTTTCCGAGGCGAGGGGCGGTTTCATAATATGCTTGTTGATGGTAAATGCGCTGCCTCCTACGAAAACGTAAGGCACCAAAGTGCAAGTGCCTGGCAATGTGGACGATTGTGGCAAGTTCAGTTTGCAGCTCGTTAATTTTTCATGAAATTTTGAACTCCGACACGCAATATAACAATGGGTGGAAAAATAATCGAATGGAAAGCCGAAGTAAAATACTTGGGATTAACCATGGATACCCGTTTGACGTGAAAGCCACACATTCAGATAGCGAGAAGGAAATCACAGGGAGCGATCGGGGCGATCAGCCCAATTTTCAAGCGCCAGAGCTCACTGAGTGAAAATAAGAAACTTCGCCTGTACTATAGTCTCATCCGGCCATCTATGACGTACGCAATCCCGGTTTGGAGCAATATCGCTCACTCAACATTCAACCAGATACAAGTTACACAAAACAAATGCGTGAAAATCATCTACAACACACCTCTGTACACAAACCTCAAACGCTTACACGAACAGGAAGAAATACCTAGCATACAGGAGCACGCATTTGATCTCACAACGCGATTCTACGAAACTCTAAACCCGGATAACGCACTGATTAGTGGGCTTGGAAACTACAATACACCCGAGGACTTACCGTTCTACTACAAGCACAGAATGCCGAAGCATATTATTATGACCTTCCGTGAGGACACCCAGGGAGAAGCCGAGGAAACCGAAATGGTGGACGAGACATATGACTTGCATCACATCGGCTAGGTAAAATAAAAAATCCATCCCATTCCCACTCCACGCCTCTGTTCTCCTTAGGAAAGATCCCTTAAATGAAAAAGGATGCAGCTCCAAGTAGAAAAAAGATGAAATATTTAACTTCAGTCAAACAAAATTTTTCAAACAGTAACAAGTTCAGAACTTATGTATTTCTTTTTATCTTTTCCTTGCTTAGGGTTTTTAATCCAGTAAAGATCTTTTCCCTAAGAAAACACTAATGTAAAAATAAACTCAGTCAAGTAAATAAAACCATCAGATGGTGATAGTAATAAGGCCTAATGAGCCGCAGTACTAGTTAGATAGACATTATGAGGGGTATTTGTATAAGCCCCAGCTAGTTAGTAGAGGATTACGAAAGAATCCATAAAATCAAAAAAAAAAAATTCATAAAATTTTGTATTTTGTAAGTTAATTTTTCATAAAATTTTGTATTTTGTGAGGCACTTCCGTTTGTACCAGTGTGAACATACAAAAATTCATATTCTGCATTTACAACTGCAAGTAACACAGTACTAAAAAAACCTTTCTAGTTATAATAATATATGAAGAGTCGCTTCCTGGTGGTTTTTGTATCAATACATGCTTCCCGTCGATAGTATTAATGATTATTCTCGTATCGCAAAGATGTTGTTTGAATTGTATCGATTTTTTATTAGTTCGTTTCTATTTATGTAGTTTTTTTATATGTTTGGCACATATCGTCGCTGGAAAGGCAAAAGGGCTTAAGCGACACTTTAGTCAAAAATAAGTTGAATGTGCAGTTTTGATCAGTTTGTTTTTCTGCGTCGAATGCTCTGACTCTCGATTAATTCTGAAGGATTTTGTAGCCCTTCAGTCATCTAAAATATATTTATCATTTAGGAGCAGGCTTGACTCAAGCGACATAAGTTTGGCACTTTTTAAGCTGTTTGTCGCTTCAGGTAACTCAGCGAGAGCATTGTGTTACCTGAGTTAATTTTATTATAAACAAAAAAAACTTTAAAGTGCTCTGGTGCAAACTTCCCAAAATGGCACTTCAGCCCTTTTGACTTTCCGGTAGTGATATGTTCTACTATATGAAAATCATATACATCAAGCGATGTCTTTTTTGTGAATATTTTTTTTTTTTTTAAAGTAAGACAAACATTCCCGGGTTACGAATAACCTGATAATATTTGAAAAACTCCTACTGCCATGATAAAAAGCGGAAGATGTTGCTTGTGCAATGATGGAGGACTTAGCCAGCAGAGGAATTGAACGCACGACGCACGGGTGGGAATCCGACGCGTTCTCCACTCAGCTACCGACCGGTAGAACGATATGGCAAAAGAGTTCCAACTGGTTCCAACCGTATGGAGCCAGTGGAAGTATGGCATATCAGATCGGGGTATATTGTGGGGCTCAAGGTAGTGAATAGGGAAATGAGATGAGAAAGAGGAAGGTTGGGAAGTACCTTGCTATTCAGATCTAGTCGCCAAACACGACTAAACCCGTTTCAAGAAACGTTTCGATTTTGAATGCTGGTCTTTCCCCAGGGTGATAATTAGGGTATCTACCACACTGTAACGTACCATTATACTTTATATTATTTCATATTAAAATGCGAAAGAACACATGTCAATTAAATAAAATGTATTAACACAGGCCGGGAGGTGAGCCCGCAACCTATGGATTCGTAGACGTGCGTCTTAACCACTCGACCACGGAGCCCATCCTATTATAAGCGCAACCTCTTGTTCCTCCCACAACCCTCAGAGAATGTCTGTTCAGTTTCACAAAATTAGAAGTAATGCACACAGAAGAAGAAGTAATAACAGTACGAAAAACAACATAAAAAACGCACCAAATTAGATTACATGAAATTACATAACACTAGTCCGCCTCAGCACAGGACCCCCTAGTGAGGAGGACTAAGAAAAAACAAACAATAATAACAAAGAGTATTAAAATTATTATTTTGTACCTACCCATACAGCGCTTGATAACACTTTGAACCTATTTGGTTGACTATCTTTACCATTGTAGTCGCACCAATGTGTGCACACTGTAAGATCATTTTCTAAGTATCTATTATTCACAGAAACTTGTTTTCACTCATATATTTTAATGACGAACTATTAATGTAATTACTTGAGTATTATTAATCTATAAAAAATGATATGTTAAACATTAGCCCAACTGATATTGTTTGAAAGAGAGAGTACGAGAACAGCGTGGAATATAGTTGTGAATGATGAATACTTGGAGCAAGTGGATGAGTTTGTGTATTTAGGAAGTATGTTTACGAGAGACGAAAAGGCTGATAAGGATATTGAAAGAAGGGTGAATGCGGGAAACTCCATTAATGTAGGACTGAACGCTGTTGGCGCAAATAAGAAATTGTCAAAAGAAGCGAAGCTAGCAGTCCACAATGGAGTGCTTATACCAACCCTGATGTATTGCAGTGAGTAATGGAACTGGCAGAGGAAGGATGAAAGTAGACTGAATGCTGTGGAAATGAGATCCCTGAGACGAATGTGCGCTAAAACCATGTATGACTGTATTAAAAATGTGGATAACCCGCAATAATGCAAAGCTGATGTGAGCGTAATTAATAGGATCAAGAAAGGGACGCTTAGATGGTTTGGGCATGTAGAGCGAATGAACGAAGAAAGGAGTGTGAAAAGAATATATGATGCGAAAGTGAATAGAAGAAGAAGTCGAGAACGCCCGAGAAAGACATGGCACGATCAAGTAAATCAAAGACTTGAATCGAGTCATGTGAATAGTCAGAATAACAGAAGAGTATGTATGAGACGGTGTATGAACGTACATGAAGCAAGGAGTGTGCCAAGACAGAGTTATATGGCGGTCCGTTCTCTCTGCCTACCCCTGCGGAGAAACGGCGTGATGATTAGTTAGTTAGTTAAGTATCCTATATGAGAGAATCATTATCATTGAAGATTCAGTTAGTCTCGGACACAGTTAATATATGTTGGAATAACACTACGCTTCTGGTGTGGACATTACTCTGCAAAACCCTAGTTCTTACCTATTATAAATGCAAAGGAACTTCATAATATAAATAAATACAAAGTGTTTTAGTACCAAAGAATCTATTAAATTATAATAATTAATATTGCTATTCTGTAAACATTTTTATACTTACATCATATTTTTATATTTGAATATACTCATTTATATACTCGTAGATGCTAATAAAAAATGGAAATGTCCTTTACTTGCTGCATTATCACCATCGGCATCAAAGTTAAGCATTCTCCTTCTGACTACTGGTGAAATGTCTGTTATGGTGTTGGCTGAATCAAAAGCACGCATGGACGTTTGGAGAATGGAAAAAACCATAATTATTGAAGGTCATCATCTAGTTTCTAAACAAATATATAAATACAATTCTGGTATCAAATAGTTTGAGGGTGTAATCAAGGCGTTGAATAATGATGGTTCGAGCTATTCTATTCGCCGAGAGAGTACATAAATCATAGGAAGAGAAGATTAAAATAACCACGTGACGCTATAACATAAAATCTACACCTGATATTAGCAGAGCCGAGACGAGAACACGAAATCTTCTTATAAGCAGGTAAATTGTGCTTCTGTTATTCCATCGAATTTCACGGATATTAATTCATTGATTCACATAAAATAAAAAGACTTGTTATTTTATGTGAATTAATAAATGTTGAGTGTTTTCAAATATTCCTAGGTACATGATACATTTATCACTTTTAACAAGCAAAACAATTCAGGTTGTGAATTGTTCGCTGATAGATATTAGCATTAATGATTTTATACATTTATTTAGAGAAATTCGATTGTTATGATTTATGATTAATTCCGCATTCAGAATTGTTTACCATTGTACTCTGGCAGCTTTCCTGAATTTGTGGCGTGGGGGGGATGTAATATAATCTTTGTTCCTCTCTCCGCTCTACTTATTTGCGAACTTTCATAGCTTTAAAAAAGCAGGTTAAATTGCCAGAAATAATGTTTAAAAGCCAATCTCACACAATGCCACTTTGCAAACTTCTCCGAACAAAACATTTTTTAGCATACCGAAATTCCTGGGGCTGGTTTTCCCACCCTCAACAAAGCCTTCTAAGTGCCCACATTATGTAAAATCTCCGCCACACATTCTGGCGCTGGGCGAGGGGGATGATTTGTGGTCTGGGAAACGTAGGATTTTCCCTTTTCATTTTAACCCCCCCTCCTCAGCCTCAAAGAGGGAGCGGACTGGAAGTCAATATAGCACCTAAAGGTATTTGAAAACGATTCTCAAAAGGCTTACCTATGTACCGTTGAATATATCGCTTTCAGACTATCAGGCCACTGTGTCAAGTGAAGTCTCCGAGCGTAAAAGGGCAATGCTGATGTTACGATCTTTCTAAAAGAAAAATATCTCTTTCTGGTGCCTTCACCTATCGGAGAATGGCTATCATCGGGGCAATCTTAATGGTGCAAGCTGCAGCCCAGCCTTAAAAGACGTAATATTGTGTTTGTTCAACGGTATTTTAAATAAAGGTGCTTTAAAAAACTAGCTACATTGACCCCTTCGGCACCGACATACAGATGGAAACACACGAAACGCTTTCCCATTTTTTTTACAAAGTTAACATTTGACCCATGAAAAAGGGTAATTTTTACAAACGATCTTTTTTCAATCAACTACCAGAAGAAATCAGGAGCATAAATGATAAAAGCCAACTATTTAACTCTATTAAGAAATATTTTAAAAACATTCTCGACAAAAATGTCTCAAATTGAATTGAATGAATTAATCTTTATATCCCCTTTACTAACAATATGTACCATAGCGCATTTTTTGATCAATAATAATTAATGTACACTCCTCTTCCCTATAAAAGCTTTTGCTTCTAATGCAAGAGTACTATATTATATTATATTAATGCTTATGTAATTGCATATGCTCTTGTATTATTAATTCAATATATTACGTTTTACTGTATTATTTCATGTATATCCTTTTTAAACTGTACTCATGCACTTACTTATGTTAAATTACTATGTAAAAACCCATCAAGGCGTTAATAAATAAAGTATAAATAAAAAAATAAAAAATAATAATAATTGGTTGATTTTTAAAGCGTTTTTTTATAAAAGAAAATTACCTGAAGGGCGCTCTACAATTAAATTTATATAACCTGCAACATAACCTACAAATTTAGACTTATAACTAACATATTGACGTTTACAAAATATATGAAGTAATTATTGCCCGTGTTGTCAATAGAGTGTGGAAAACTAAGGTGTAAATAAAGGAGAAGTATTATTGAAAATAAGTAGAGCCCCAGGAGTAAGTCATCATTCTTGTACTCAACAACTCGCCTGTGGACTGACTTGCCAACATGAGTCTCTCTAAGATCGTTCACTATCTCCAAAAAATATAAAATAAATGTGGTGTTTTGTGAATAAGAATACTAAAATAAATGTGGTGTTTTTTGTTATCCGTTTCATTAATAATTGTGTAATTCCACAAACAATAGTTAGACACTTATATTATATATCATCAAGTAATATAGTTTATTGTTTATAGTTCACTGTTTCCTAAATTCATCTGAAGCTGGAAACACATTCAGTGTTTTGTCGCAGCTTCGGATCCAACAAATACTATTCATAGAATATCCGCAGAGCTAAAATAGGCTTTGAGGGCATCTTACTGTTTCCTGTGTTTGATAAATAATCGAAAAATACCACTTCATTTGTGGGCAACCCTTTTACTCAAGGACTTCGTAGATTTATACCTGAATGACGTCAGTTATATCGGTTTAATTTGGGCCCAATTAAGGTATCGCTTCCGGCCCTGCTAGCCTCCCGACCCCCCCGAGGATGAAAGAAAGCAAAGGGATGGTGTCGCACCGCATTCTCGACACTTCGCCATATCCCCCGAGGCACGAATCTGAACGAAACGGGATTAATTTGAACATGTATGAACATAACTTTTAGTGAAAAGGACTTAAATTCTAATGTTGGCGAAGGAGCGTAAAGAAATTACGAAACGGGAGGCGAAATAATTAAAATAATTGTGACCTAATTTCGAAAAGTGTTGTCGTACTTTGCTAAGGTACGCACTAGTACGCAGGTACTTTTCCGAAAGCTGTTTAATCATTTATGTTTTTATGTAAATAACTGACGTTGGGGAGACCAAAAAGTAAATCGTGTAATTAACACCTGTAGTCTATCTTTATACATATAAGACTAAGAGTATATTTATATATGGTCTTATATGTATGTATATAGACTAGTAGTAGTATTATTAAGTTCTGCTAGTTTTGTTTTTTTGTTTTAAGTGACAGCTGTTTCGGCGTTTAAAGTCAAACTGTTTGATAATGGCCTTAAACGCCAAAACAGCTGTCACTAAAAATAAAGAACTAAAAACTAAAACTAGCAGAACTAAATAATAATAATATTATGTTTAATTCAACTGAATTATGTAAAAAAATCAAATCGAGTTTTACTAATTGAACACAAAAAGTATAAACAAACTAAGATTTCGATTTATCTTTAAAGTGAATACCAATACCAACTGCTTTAAGCCTTCTAGAGCCTGAGAACTATGGCATCCTCCATTGAAGTGTGTTGTGAGGTTGTAGATCGTAAAAATGGGAAAGAGATGGGGAAGAGGAAGGTTTGGAAGTGCCTACCTGATTCTGAATGGTGGTTTTCGACTAGGGGGTTGCTTATAGTATCAACCACTCTGTCTTATCATAAAAGCCCTAAATTGAATAGATGCCCCACTATAAATCAATGATCTTAATTAAACTTCTTGAAAAAATGATCAGGATCAAATCCTAACCCCATCAGGTCTTATCTTCTAACTATCTATTAAGTTTAATTTGAGTTTCACAGGGTCCCTAATGAGAAATCAAAAGCCCTTGCGGTCCGTTAAGTGTGATTCCGCACCCCAGGGGCCGGGACCGTTATCGTTAATCCCTAACGGGGCCCTGATCAATCCGCGCGGATTAACGGCCCTTGTCCGTTATCCGTTATCCGTTATCCGCTAAGGCTGGATGGCACGTCGAACGGAGAAGATTTCGTTACGATAGTTTCGAAGACAAACTTTACTAATCGAGGGATTCGCAACCTTTGAGTTTTATAAATTAAATAACAAATCAAAACATGAATAATATCTGACATTGAACCCTTTGAAGTAATAGTTTGCTGTATTTTATAGGTTTGTACAAAACATCAGTTTAAAAAAAATTAATAAAAAAATAGAAGAAGAGTCCCTCCAACCGCTTCCAACCGACTAGAGCCAGTAGGACTATGGCATCCCCAATTGAGGTATGTTATGAGGCTGAAGGTAGTGGAGAGGGGAAGGAGTAGGGGACGAGGAAGGTTGGGAAGTACTTGGCTATTCAGATCTGGTCACAAACAGCTAAAGCCATTTCAATCTAGCAACGTTTTGATTCTGAATGGTGGTCTTTCACCGGGGCGATACTTAGAGTATCTACCACTCTAGAACGTGCCGCAAATATACTTTTTATTATTTTATATGAATGAAATGTGTTATGACACATACTTATTAAATAAAAGTTATCGGCGCACGCCGGGTTTGAACCCGTGACCTTTGAATTCGTAGTCGAGCGTCTTACCACTCGACCATGAAGGCCGTCGATGCTTAGGCTAGGCAAAACCGGTTGGTCAAAAAAAAAATTGGTCTTATAAAAAGTTTTTATTTTATTTTCATTAAAAATGTCAAACCACAAAATGATTGCTTTCTACCAAAATATAAACAAAAAAGTTTCGGTATAATGAAATCACGTTTTCATCCACGCCGTTGACAAAAATGAATATTGGCTTATTTATATTTGTTAAATATCACTTCGAGGGCGCAAAGCTATTGACACATATTGATTAAACAAAAGTTGTTTACGCACGCTGGATTTGAACCCGTAACCACTCGACCATGGAGGCCGTCAAAAGTATTAGGACTTTAATAACAACGTGACGTAAGTAATGTTTTCAACAGCAAGAAGAATAATCTTACCTGAACAAAATTGGAGATGGCAATAGCAATACTCGGCTTATTTACACAGCGTCATTTTAGTGAAGTATCACCTTAATGTTATATTATTAAATGTTGGATTGCAAAGTGATAATTTGTTGGGTTTTTACCTTGATATTTTTTACACAATTCCCTACCTACCCAACCATTTTGCCGTATCGAATTCCATTTTCAATAATCCCGTGTTCGAAACAATTGACAATCTAAAATAAGAGTTTTTGTGTGAAAAAACGTAGTTCGTTTCGCTTGTTGGTTGGTTTTTTGATTGATCTTCTAAAAATATAAAATAAATGTGGTGTTTAGTGAATAAGAAGACTTAATGAAGTGTGGTGTTTTCGTGAATTGTTCCTGTAATAATATTGTGCAATAGTCAAGAACTAAAACTTCATCGGCGAGTGAATGGTTCCTATTTTTCCTTCATTGTTTCCATAACTCGTTCCTCATCTATAATAAGACATTTAATTGAGTATCTATCAAGTAGTTTAGTTTATCGTTTAAAGTCCACTATTTTCTAAATTCATCTGAAGCTGGAAACACATTCGGTGTTTCATCGCAGTTTCGGATCCAACATTGCCGAAGTGCGAGTTTCTCGAGAATGGTTGATGATTTCTGCTCAAGACTAGGACGAGGTAAGACAAGATCTGAGAGTTGAGTTATTTATTATTCTTTGAATGAGTGACCGGCTGAACTGGATAGGAGATTGAATCGATGGGAAATTGCATCATGAATATATCACGAAGGTAAAAAGGAATACTGAACGAATCTATTATTCGATTCAAGGAATGTTCAATTATCTGATTCATAGTTGATTGTTGCGGGATGCCATATACCTTTTACCTATATTAAGTTCCCCTTTGTTAGTAGGCAGATATCTACCATTGATTTCGCTGTAGGAGAACGACTGAGTGAGTCATGATGAACATATTATGATAGTTATAATCTATTGATTTAATTAAACAAATTTTTAACTTTATTCCACTTTTATTTTATGACTGGAAAATAAAAGTGGAATAAAGTTAAAAAATTTCTTTATTAAATCATTAAAATGGAATTCCACCACGAATCAACAGTTTCAAAATTAGAAACAATTATAATCTATTATTTGATTAACGGAAAGTTTGACACATTGATTCGTGAAAATTTATTGTTGATGAATCCTGTTTCCCTATATGCCAGCCTCTGTGGTCGAGTGGTTAAGACGCTCGGCTACGAATCCAGAGTTTACGGGTTCAAATCCCGGCGTGTGTACATAATTGAATCCAATTATTAATGTGTTTTTTCATATGAAATTCATATAAAATAGAATAAAGTATATTTGTGAAGTATCGCCTTGGTAAAAGACCACTATAGAGAATTGAAACGTTGCGTGAAATGGCTTTAGCCGAGTTTGGTGACCTGATCTGGATATCCAGGTAATTCTCAACCTCCGTTTCTTTCATCTCCTTCTCCTCCTCACTACTTTCAGCCTTACAACAACTCCCATTGGCTCCAGAAGTTCAGAAGCAGTTGGCACTTTAAAAATATACACTTTTTTCCATTTTCTATTCAAACCTACATTAGCCAATTCAAACCTAACTATTTTCAGACAAAAAACTAAATATGATATTTTATCGACATACGTAAAAGGTACCAAAACAATGTTAATTAAATGTGTCTACATAATGATTTGTAATAACTAATAACCTTGGAATTAGAATATATATGGAGAGAGAGCTAAATATTTTTACCCAACCTAGACCAACTCGCGATAAATCACTTTCTCCGGGTTTTTACGTCGTATACCATGAGAGAAAAAGAGTCACGAAAAGTCGTCCCATAATATTGCAACACTTCTAAGTATGTAAGAATGTTCTCCGTCGGCGCTAACTTCACATCACCGAGTCGCATAACTTACGTCGACGGATTTTGAGGTTATTTCCTGTATTTGTGTTAGTAAAAAAAAAACTACCAGTGGTTGTACAAATAAATCAAAGATGATGGTGATATGTGTTATGCGTGAATGTTCAAACAGGACCAAACATAGATTATAAAACATCACTTTTCAGAGGTATTTCAACAGTTTTAAATGTTATTGACCGAACTTTAGACATCTCACATTTTTAATTATGTAAAGAGATAAAATCAACAAAAAGCTTCCATCACTATTTAGGAAAACCTTCTGTAATTAGTGTTTGTGTGATATTTTGACTTTATAAATCATTTGAATGGTGCATTAATATTGTTTTGTTTAACATGTTCAAATATATTTATTAAAAATGACAAAACTCCACGTGGGCGGTAACTAATAGACTATCCGACATCCTTTAATATATCTTTGTCTCTTTCTAAAGAGTCAATATAAAGTCAATAATACTGAATACACTGATTCGCAAAGGTACCTCTCCATGTATATTTTTACTCCATGGGAATAACCATGTACTATGGATGTCATAATAAATAAATTTTAAATTAAACAAATAAAGCGCTCCAGATGATTTAATTACAAAACGGCGCTGTATAAAGTTGCCCATTAATTTATCTAAGATGACCAAGTGCGTGGTCCACAGAACGCAGGCTCACCCAGGACGATTTGTCGTTATGACAACAGGCGCACGGTGGAATTTGAGATAATTTCGCAAGTGGCAACTGATACTGTGAGAACAAACCACTAATGCTTTCAAAGGTTTAATAGTAGTTCTAACTTGATTATTTTTGGTCGTCCTTTTCTCAAAAATGAATTACTATGGACATACAAAAAAAATAACCAACGAATATGTTCTACAGTGTTTGAAGTAGAATCTGTTTTTTTTTCGTTGCAACATTTAACAGATCGAAAATATGTAACATACATTGATTGTAACAAAATAACAAAGGTTAGGATTTGATTGGATTAATTCAATAAAAGAATATTCACATCATACGTTGAATAAAGCAGTGAAAACAAAACTTTTTTAAAGCTCACGCAAGAAAAGGTAAAAGGTAAAAAATGAGTTAAATATGCAGTTTTGATTAGTTTTTTTTTCTACATATAATGCGCCGACTCTCGTTTGATTCTGAAGACTTTTTTGGCCGTTCAGCCATATAAAATTTTAACATATTTACCATTTCGAATAAGGCTTGACTCAAGCGACGCAAGTTTTACTTATGAATTTTATTGTAAAACAAAAAAAAAAACTTTAAAGTGTTTTGGTGTACACTTCCCTTTTGCTCTTTTGTCTTTCCAGTGGCGATATGTAAACATCAATAAATAAAATGAAACTCTAGCTATAATTCGATAACTTTATGTTAATTTTTGCCATAGTTTTTTTAGCGTTGCTAAGCGCTCTTAAAGTGATATTTAACAAATATAAATAAGCCAATATAATTTTATAATGACATGGATGAAAATGTGATTTCATTATACCGAAACAATCAAAGCAATCACTTTGTGGTTTGACATTTTTAATAAAAATAAAATAAAAACCTTTTTATAAGACCACAGCAATTATTTCAATTTTTTTGACCAAACGGTTTTGCTTAGCCCAAGCATTATCAGTGTACAAAATTGAACTAAACAAAAAATACAAAGGGTTCGGTTATATACAAATACAGAGAGAGAACACAATATAAAATTAAATAAGAGAACAGTGAAAAAACGATGGAATAACATTTAAATTTCAACAAAGCAATAGAGAAAGAGATATAATACAAAATGAAAGAGGCAAAACTACAACTGAGAAGGTGATAAAATAATAATAATAAATTTTATGAGTTTACGGAAAATATAACTAATATTGGACTACTGGACAAATTTAAATGATTATTAAGAATATGACCATTCATTTTCATAATTTTCTTTATTTCTAGTGCTTCTAAATTATTTAATCTGTTACCACGACCATTTTTATGGAGAATATGAGCACCGGTGCTTTTATTAAAGGTATAATCTTTTTCAATAAGGTGATTGGCGAATTCTGAAAAACCGTAATTATTTAAACATCTAAGATGTTCTTTGAGTCTACATTGACAATACGGGTTATTTTACCAATACTAAATACGTTGTATTTTTTAATAAGAAAAGTTTATGAATTTTTAATGGACCCAAAATTTACTCGGTAATATTAAAGAATAAAAAGAAATAAAAGTATAAAGGAAAGCGAGAGTTAATTATAATAAAGGGTAATTATCTGAAGGTTTACTTTTCAAATCCGAGAGTTTGTAGACTGGACAAAGGGGTGAAATTCAAAGAATTTAAAATAAAATCAAAATTAAACCTTTTCAGGGGATGATCCCTTTCGGGAATTCTTTCATCGTTTCCAGACAAAGTGTTCAATTAATATTTATTGTTGAGATTAACTTTATACTTCTCATTCATTATAACGACAGCCTCCAGACCCTCGCTCATTAAAAATACACGCGGCATTTCCAGGAATTATTAATATTCATTTGTCGTTTAATGGCGGCGGGGTTAAGGGAAAAGCCTGCAAATACGTTTTATACACAGCAAGGATACGACGCCATTTATTATCATGTAGGCTTGATTGAATACGACCTGCGGAAACGTAGATTGATGTTGTGAAGTTATGAAATGTTCAGTAGCTAGTTTGCTTTTCTGCGATATGATGGAACGCTGCGAAAATTCTATGTTGGCGCACGTTTCTCGCTTCATCCACAATCATATAAACTGTTTCGTTATTTCAACTTATGATAAAACTTGAATAAAGTATATAGCTAACTAACCATCACACCGTTTCATCGCAGGGGTAAGCAGAGAGGATGGACCGCCACATAACTCTGTCTTGGCACACGCTTCTTGCTTCATTCACATTCATACATCGTTTGATACGTACTCCTATGTTATTCTGACTCTTGACAGGGCTCGACTGAAGTATTTGATTAATTTGTTATTTATTTAAAAAAAGGCAAACATTCCCGGGTTACGAAAACCTATACTTTAAAGACTCCTACTGCCATCATAAAAAGCGGAAAATGTTTGCTTGTGCAATGGGGGGGGGGTTGCTTAGCTAACAAAGGAATTGAACCCACTATGCCTGGATAGGAATCCGACGCGTCTGTCCATTCAGCTACTAACAGGGCCTTCTTCCAACCTTTGATTCTCTTGATTGTGCCATGTTTTCCTTGTGCGTCGGCGACGTCTTCTACCATTCTCTTTCGCGTCGTATATTGCCCTTAGACTCCGTTCTTCGTTCATTCGGTCGTTTGAAGGTCTCCTATGTGGTCGAGTGGTTAAGACGCTCGACTACAAATTCAGATGTCGCAAATGTTTTTTATTCAATTAATATGTGTTATTTTACATTAAATCAATATAAAATAATATATTTATATTTGCGGCATGTTCCAGAGTGGTAGATACTCGAAAACATCGCCCTGGTGAAAGACCACCATTGAGACTCAACACATTGCTTGAAATGTCTTAAGTCGTGTTCAGTGACTAGATTTGAATAGCCAGGTACTTCCCAACCTTCACATTCCCCGTATCCTTTCCCTACACACTACCGTCAGCCTCACAACATACCCCAATCGGGGATGCCACAGTCCATGTTGGATTTAAAATAGACAATTTGTTAGGTTCTCACCTTTTTATTTATCACCTATCCCGCCAATTTGCCATTCGGTTTATTATCTAACAACACTAAAAAAAAAGAAGAAGAAGAAGGTGTTGGTGAACATCGTGTCGCTTGCTGGTGCTTTTGCTTTTTCTTTTTCTTCACATCAAGAATTCTAAACCATAACTTCATCGGTGAGTGAATTGGCTTGAATCCTTATTGTACCCACATAAAAAATCAAACTTCCATCAAGCAGTATTAGTTTATCGATATTTACAGACCAACTAGAGCAGCTTTGTAAAATGCTCGACCCTAAAAAATTACGTTCCTCTTACATAATAACACGATATTATATAAATATTGCACCATAATTCTATAATAAGTCCACTACTATTATATACTACTATAAAATTAGCATATTTGTTGTTGTTTTTTCTTTAAGTATAAAACGTAATGGGTTCGCTATAAACAATTGTAGGATTGTTACGATGTAAAATGTATGTATATTTGTATCGTAACCACTGTCTTTAATTATAGGATTTAGTGCCTTGCAACTTTACTTACTGTCAATATATCTTAAATGGTATCAAGAGAGTTTTACGGTCAGTATCTGTTGCATCATCTAATATTGTGAAACAAATATCATCATTTTTTAAATTATTCTACCTGTAATCACTGACACTTACCTCAGAACAGGTTCTTATGACCTAGTGAGTTAGGTAATGTAAAAAAAAAAAAAAAAATAATAATAAATTTATCCGAAGCTAAAAACACATTCGGTATTTATCGCAACTTTGGATGCAACAATCCCACAGGTTAAAAAAACTCTGTTTCTTTTCCTTAAACAACAACACTTGAGTGTAGAATCGGTTATATAGAAGAAAATCTCGAGAAAAAAAGGTTGACAAGTGAAATGTGTTTCTCCTTTATGCTAACTCCTTAAAGTACGAAGTCATAATGTTTACGTAAAAATATGTATATCATTCCATATTCTTGTTGAACTAGGAAGGAGTGTTACGGTAGCCGCGCACAGCCAACTGCCTGGTCGTGTACCGCGTTGCAGGTGTCGTATAAAACAGCTGTGATTTATGTCCTGTCTGATGTTCAGAGTCTTTTTATTGTTCACATACTTAGGCCGCGCCTCTGTGCGGTGCAGTACTATCCCCACTGAACAGATACTCTCTAGAAGTGCAATCTATGCCAATTTGAAAGACAACTGGGGCCCTAGCACGAAACGTCGATGTAAATTTTATTGACAGTGTCGGTAATTTGAAATCGTTCCCGAGCTCGATCGCAGATCGCCAACGAACAAACGACTCACGTCGACTAAACACGCTTAATTTAGTCGACGTGAACTGTCATGTGTTCATCGGCAATATGCAATCGGCATCGAAAACTATTCCAAATTACCGACATTGTCGATAACATTTATACTTCAGTGTTTCGTGCTAGGACCCCTGATATCGCCAATTTACGTATTACCTCTCAACTTCTCGGCCCCAGAAAGGACAACGAAATTGATTTTATATTCAGATATATATTTGAAAATGTTTATCTCGATAGCTAGTCATATAAAAGTTGTAAAAGAGGCGTATTAACCATTTTCTGTTTATAATGCGAAAACAACGACTTTCCCATAAAACTTTGTAAGTTATCATCATACAAAAGTAGAATTAAACAAAGTTTGTTCACAAAGTATCAATAGACAATTCTATACCCTATGATTACCACTTTTATAATGTTAATCTTTTTATTTATCAATTATTTTTATTTTGTATTATTTTTTGACACACACACTAAAGACTCTTACCTTTGTGACATAAACTTTTGTTTGTTTTCGCCTATTGGAACTTATTTATTAACTACTACTTTAGATTAGCACTTTATATGAACATGTTTAAATCAACCTTTTGGAATGCCTACATGAAAATTATTTCACTGTTATAAATTCCACAATATTATACACAATGTTTAGCATCATGTTTTTCTTCTTTGCCCCTATTCAGTAGTACCTTGAATTTTGTATTATTTTATAAACTCTTTTTTCTGGTGTGTACATACTTCTCACTAACTAATTGTATTGTACTTCTCTATTACATAGTTGTATATCAATGGAACATGTTGTGCCGCATATACTCAGAGCAATAATATACGTACAGGAAGGAAGCGCTTCTGTAGTTAGTATTGATGATTTTTGCCCGACTCGGCGTGGCTCGGACTAGGACTAGAGTATTTATACATCCATTCATGCATGTCGACAGAATGTTTTTGTTTATTTATATAACCACTTTTTCACAGTATTGTTGTAAACAATAATACAGGATATAACCTAAAAAATCGTTGAGTTATGTCCTGTTATGTCGCATAACAAAACGTAGTGGGCGGAGTCACCGGAGACGCGGGAGACGGAAAACACGCTTACATACCGAATGGTGGTGCTGTATTATGTGAGAACTTGTCTTGCCTCTTTCTCTCTCACGGTTTACGACGTGGAAACCCAGTGAAAGTGATTTATCGTAAATTTGTATAGGTAGGGTAAAAATATGTAGCTCCATCTCCATATATCTTCTTGCTCTGAGCGTATATGTGTTTAAAAAAAATCAATGTCGGCCATTCTAGAGGGAAGACGTCAAGGGGGGAATTCCAAGTGAAGTTATGGAAAGGAACTCTGGAGGCTGTACGAGAAGAGTCTAGGCATGCAACGAACGGAGGCCTTTGTGGTGAAGAACAGGACAGGATGAGATATGAAAGGGCAGGAATGAAACGATAAATTGCAGCAGAAGTAAGGAAAAATTGAGCTTACTTCGGGCAGACGAACATGCCCACAACTATCGGTTTATCGCTTCAGTGGGTGCAGGGCTAACGGTCTAAGTGCCGCCGCACAGTGGGCCACGGCGAGCCGCCGCGGAAACAAGGGCAATTTTAATATTCCTAGCGAAATGGCAAAATGTTTATTTTATTTCCCGATTTATGATTCGCTGACTGTAAAAAAGGCGGAGCACCGACGGTGTGCCTGGTACCTACGAGAGATAGTTTGGTTTTTATGGATTTTTAGTATATTTTCGGATAAAATGAACATTTTTTATTGTTCGCCAAGAGAACTGTAGTAAAGTTTGAGGGTTAAAATATACAGATAAAATCAGAGTGGTGGATTCTTTAAGTATCGCCCTGGTGAAAGACCACTGTTCAAAATTTAAACGTTGCTTGAAATGGCTTATGCCGTGTTTGGTGACCTGATCTGAATAGCCAGGTACTTCCCAACCTTCTCTATCCTCATCTCCTTCCCCTCCCCACTAACGTAAGCCTCACAACATGCCCCTATTGGGGATGTCATAGTCTCACTGGCTCTAGACAGTGGAGAGCAATTGAGACTCTTGTGCGGTATTCACTGTAAAAAAAGCAAGGAGTGTTTTAGGACAAAAGTTGGCGATTAGTTTGATGGCCTCTATGGTCGAGTGGTAAGACGCTCGACTATGAATCCAAAGGTCGCGGGTTCGAACCCGGCGTGCACAAATAACGTTTTTTTTTTTAAATTAATATGTGTCATAACACATTCAATTCATATAAAAATAATATAAAGTATAATTGCGGCACGTTCCACAGTGGTAGATACTCTTAAGTATCTTCCTGGTGAAAGACCATCATTGAGAATCGAAACATTGGTTGAAATGGTACTAGTCGTGTTTGGTGACCAGATCTGAATATCCAGGTACTTCCCAACCTTCATCTTCCCCATCTCCTCCCCCTTAGGGAACTTACTTATTAGGAAGTAGTTGGGACTCTTGTGCGGTATTCAAGTAAAAAAAAAGTGTCGACTTGGAGAGAGCCATCGAAGCGTTGCTTAAAAAAGCTTTAGCGATGTTTAGTAACTAGATAATTTTTTTTTTATTAACTTTTTGTTTCTTACATTATTTTTTTTTATTATTAATTATTCTAATTTTGTTTTTATTGTCCTTCTCACCCCACACTAACATAAAATGAGACTGCCTTAGATCCACTGACTCTGGTTCACACATAATAAATAAAGTCATTTAACTTCTAGTGTGCCTAAGGGTCCTATAGGACCCAAGCATTCATCATTATATTTTCAGGAGCTTTTATTCTTTGAAATCTATTGTTCGCATATTAAAATGAACCGTAATTGTCAAAAAAATAATCAATTCATAGAGATATATTGTATTGCGTTAAGTTCGGTACAAGTGGAGTAATAAGTATTTGATGTTTGCTTTCGTCAGTACGGCTGAAAACAAATGTAAGTGACATTGTTGTTTGTATTATGTTTACAGGAAAACCTCATGCAATTTAATTTTTTATTTGAAAGGAAATGTAGTCAGCCACACGCAAATACCATAAAACGACGAAAAAAAATCTTCACATTTCATTTAATCAAACCTTTTTTAGTGACATGAGGTAGAAAAAACAAACTCTCCGAATATTCAAGAAAAACTACATATATCATTAACAATAAAAAAAACATAAACGAAATATCGGAGAAATGTATTAATTGAAAAAAACATCGTTTTGTAAAACACAACTGAGTTATTACGAAAAGTGATCAGCGAGGTACGACGGAAGTTGTACCCTGCGGGAATCCGGCATTCCACAGGTTAAGCGAAATCAGTAAATTAAGTTTATTACTACTACTTTTCGTTTACTTATGTGAGCAACCGAGTGTTTTTAATATGATTCAAATAAAATTAAAAGTTATTTCAAAGCCCCTGAAGTTTTATTTAAAAACAATGTAACTGTATAAATCAAGAAACTATTATTATTATTATAAATGTTTAAAATCTCAAGAATTTTTATGAAGAGGCTGCAGATCGTCAATCTTCTTGGAAACACTTTTAATATCTTCTTCGTCTCCGTTGCAATATTTCATATCATCGATTTTATCATCGTATTTCATGACATCGTATTCTACTCGCACATGTAGGGTATTCAATAAATTCATATTTGGGACTCTTGTGCGGTATTCACTATGAATGTCTTATTATTTACGTGTATGTCAACGGAGAAATTTGATTTGGCGAGATTCCGAAATTATCTTTAATTTGAAAGTGACCGGAAAATAAGACAATGGCTTAAAAATTTATTTTATTGCTGGCTTGGGAAAGTCACCATATCGTTTTTTTTTATTATTCTGTTTCGATGAGGCCTTCAATCATATTTTGTCGTCTAATGACGGAATAAGGCGGCCGATTGACAGAGGGTGGAAAACTTTAGAAATTCGCTCAAAGGGAATATAAATAACACAGAATATTAAGGTGCGGAAAAGCGTACAAAATCGCTGGAGTAATAATTTCATTACGAAATGTTAAAAAGTACCTTGACGGCTCGTAAGCCTTATGAAAGATAAAGCAAAAAGTTTGAATTCATCAAGCGAAAAATTCATAACTTTTAAAAACATTTTAAAACGAACGCCAGAGAGTTTTACATATATATCGAAAATAGATTTTTTTATTAAAATTTTACAAAAATGTAATCATTTTAGCACTTTTATGATTTTCAACACAGTAGATGAAAAATATGAAAAAATACAAGTTTTCTTCGATGATTCATTAAACGAAGGCATTTAACCTGACGATCTTTGTGGTAGAAAATAAAGATCGCTGGCTTTGTGCCAAAGGGTTACGTGTTGAAGTTAAGGTGGGTATTTCAAATGTATGCCTGAAAGCCAGATATTTTCAGACTTCAGCAAGTAGAAATGAATAGCTAAGTACTTCCCAACATTTATTTCTCTCATAACAGTCTACAATGGGGGCCAGAGGGGAAAAGCACTTAGAGTACCAAACAATTAACGTTTAGCTATGACTCCTAAACGTAAAAAGATAGAATAACATTTATATTGAAAGCACCTTTTGAAAGTGCTGAATAATTTATTAACAAGCTCGATAATATTCGATAAAGCGGAATCACAAGTAGGAATATTTTCACGATTACATCAACAACTTTTATATTACGATTTATGATATCATTACCGTATGAAGAGAAAATAATAAGCACTTGAAATAAATCACGTTTAGCGAAGTTTTCCAGTTTCTTGAAGTAAGACTTTAAAGATACCCAGAACTTTTTGATTTTGAGGGCCCGAATTTTCAAATATTACCTATTTATCAGACTTCTTGAAGAAAGAAACAGATTCTTCAATCAGTGAAATAAAATACAAAAGGCTGGCCAAATACCAGAAAAATAACCCGAATCAACCAGTGTGAAAGAAATAATGTGTGCAAATCATAACGATTCTAGTACATTTTTAATTTGAAAAAAAAAAAAATTTATACATTATTATATATTATCGTCGAAAAAGCAAAAAGGCTGAAGCGTCATTTTGGGAAGTTTACACCAGAGCACTGTAATGTGTTTTTTTTTCCCATAAAATTCATAAGTCTTCAGGGCCTGGTTGGATTTTGAAAAAAAAAGTTAACTCGGGTAACTCACCGCTCTCACTGAGTCACCTGAAGTGACAAAAAGTTTTAAAAAGTGCCCAAGTGTCGCTTGAGTCAAACCTTCTCCCAAATGGTAAATATATTTTAGATGGCTGAAGGGCCACAAAAGTCTTTAGAATCAAAAGAGAGTCAGAGTATTCGATGGAGAAATAAAAATCAAAAGTGCATATTTAAGTCATTTTTGACCAAAGTGTCGCTTAAGTCCTTTCGCCTTTCCAGCGACGATATATATATATATATATATATATATATATATATATATATATATATATATATATATATATATATATATATATATATTACTAAATGTTATATAATATTAAAACAAAGTCCCATTAAACTGCTACATAGCAGTAAAATATAAATTAAAAAAATATATATTTGTCTATTAAGGCCATTCAGTATTATGAATAACCCATCTGATAAAATCTGTGTCAATTTTGATGGGGAATATTGTCTAACAAAGCCATATTTTCAAATTAATAACTTTTATTAGAGAGACGTACCACCCGTTGCTTGAGGTTATTTGAAAAATAAAATAAAATTATTGATACGACAACACTCAAGAATATCACTTCTCAAATCCAGAGAGATTATGACACATCTAATTGCATAATATTGTGGTAAGGAAATTGGGAAGAAAAGACTGGTTAGTAGCTGAGTGAACAAACGCGTCGGATTCCCATCCGGTTGTCGTGGGTTCAATTCCTCTGCTAGCAATTCGAGTCCTCCATCATTGCAGAAACAACACCTTAACCTTACGCTTATTATGATGGCAGTAGGAGTTTTTCAAATATTATAAATAAACATTTGCTTGCGAAATTATAGAATTCTTGTTCCATTATTTGATCTACTTTCGAAATAACCTTATTGTAGAGATTAGAAAAATGTGAACGAGATTGTACTACCTTTATAAGGGAACATACCTAACATCAATATTTATATCTCTTCTTAACAGGTATGATTAATACAAAACCTTAGAAATTAATCGAAATATATTTTTAAGTTGACATATCCACAAGCTAATCTCTGTAAGTGTATTATATAATCTATGTATGTTGAACGAGGTCAACTAGTACGTTCCCAATATATATCTACACTAGGGGAATGTCGCAAAAACTTTACTGTTCAATGCACCAAAAGTTTGAACTAGCGCTTATCAGAAAGCGCCTATCAAATGGGCGATGCAGTATTTTAACGCTACATAAAGTTATTTTAAAGAATATCTTTTGAAGCTTGACTGAAAATGACTACTTAACTATACTATACGGCTCCTTTTTTGCAATTCGATTTATAAATTGTGTACTTTTTTTTCAAGTTTTTCCTTAAATGTGTTGTAATGCGATACCTACTTAAATTTACCCCTTGATCATCCCTTGTCTTTACTAGAAATATGAAGGATAATTCTGAAAAGGGCATGATAATGATGTGAGAATTACTGTTTATTGTATTTAAACAACGTTTACCATCACTTTTAAATATTGCATATTAAATTTATTTGTATGTAGGTATTACGCCAAGCAAGCTTCATCCATTGCTGCTCATAAGGGCTTAATCTGCGAGAAAGAGTTAGAATGCAGGCGAATTCTCTACACTTTTTGTTTAATATTGTTTCTTTATTAGTGCCTGTATCTGTGTTTTCTCCTCAATACAAAATAGTGAATTTATGTATCTTTATAAATCATATTAATTACATTAAAAACAATGAATATCATGTATTAAAAAATGTGTCATTATTAAATTGAGACCGCACAGGCTTCCCCTGCTACTGACATCTTAACACCGGTAGGTGATTGGTTGTCAGAAAATGCCCTAAGTAAGGTGAAACTATTCCAGCCCCTAAAAATGAATATTTGTAAAACAATTTTTACAGTGAAATAAAGATAGGTTCATGTAACATATCAAAACAACACCATATTTTTTCCTCTCAAAAATAATACAAATTTAGATACGAAACTTTAAACAACTCTCATGCAATCTGACATTGTTAGTTGGGACAGTCGAAATATTGTTTTATCTGCGAAAATAAATAAATAGGGTACCTGACTATTCCGACCTAGTTATAAATCATTTCCGGGTAATTAGGCGTGGGAAAGTTGCGGCAAGGGGTGGGGTCTCGCGGTGGACATCATTCAATATTATTATTATTATTTGTTAATGAGAAAAGTTCTGAGAGAAAAGTGGCGCAGACGACGCCCGTCGCGGCGCACCTCACACCCCCACCTACCGCCGAACCTACTTGACGCCCGAAGTGGAGAAACTTTATTTCTACCTTTTTTACAACCTTTTTACTAGTCGACCATAAGAAATGTTTGATTGCTTTCTAGATGTGCTTAAATAGTGTGATGCACAAATAGGCTTTAAAAACCAAGGTCAAATTTACCATTCCAAAACTAACTAACTAACCATTGCCGTTCCTCCGCAAGGGTAGGCAGAGATAACAACCCGCCATTCAAATCTGTCTTGGCAAACACTTCTTGCTTTATTTACATTAAAACATCGTTTCATACATACTCTTCTGTTATTCTGACTCTTCACATGGCCCGATTTAAGTATTTGATTCACTTGATCGTGCCATGTCTTCCTCGAGGGACCCTGACTTCTTGCGCCAACAGCGTTCAGTTCTCCATTAATAGAGTTTCCTGCATTCACCCTTCTTTCAATATCCTTATCAGCCTTTCCGTCTCTCGTGAACGTACTTCCTAAATACACAAACTCATCCACTTGCTCCAAGTATCAATTCCCTTTGAATCAATATAAAAACATTTGTCCTATTAAATTTTAGCCAGCGAAATTCAGAAATAATTTAGATTGAATAACCCGATGAATCATGAGGAAGAAAAACTCTTTTACTTTTATTTATTTTTTACCATATATATATTTATATATATATACAGTTACTATATATATTTACTATAGTGAATACCGCACAAGAGTCCCAACTGCTCCCAAATGTCTAAAGCCAGTGGGAATATGGCATCCTCAATTGGGGTATGCTGTGAGGCTGGAGGTAGAAGAGAAGGAAGGAGATGGGGAGGAGGAAGGTTGGGAAGTAATTGGCTGTTCAGATCTGGTCACCAAAACGGCTAGAGCCATTTTAAGCTCCGTTTAAAAACTCATTTTAACAATTTGTAAATATGATTCACTTCGTTAACATCGATATGGTTTATTTTATCTTTGTCACTTCAATGAAAATAACAACGTTGTATGGCTTGTACAGGACGTAGCATTGCTGTCCAAACATAGTTGACCGTTGAACTAAAGGTTTCAGACAGAAAAAACCGTGCGAATTACACAATTCAGAAAAACGATTTTCCATGTAACTTTTACATCGAAATTTTGACAAAAAATACCACATAACGTAAAAAAGCAGTTCGTTTCCAGGGGATGACAAAGGAGGGTTCTTATAGGGGTGGTTTCGAATTACCATGACTGTCTCGGCACCCCGCGAGGTCAGGGACCGTAGAAAATGTATCATATCACGTGTCAAACCCCGAACAAGTGATTTGGGTTCCATGAAATATTATGGACTCCCATCGGTAGGATTTAATTTTATCGGTTCGAACCAGAGGAGTATTTTCGTGTTTAGGTAAGGAACTTAACAATCGATATAAGACGACATAAGAATGAATTTGTTAATTATATAATTGTAATAACAACAACGATATTACGAGACTTTGTAAATAGAGTTAATATTTAATTTTACCGAAAGATAAAATTTAAATACTACTGACTAACCATCGCGCCATTTTCCCGCAAGGGTAAGCAAGTAAGATGGACAGCTACATAACTATCTTAGGCTACCTTGCTTCATTTACATTCATACATCGTATCATACATATTCTTCTGTTGTTCCGACTCTTGATATGGCCAGATTCAAGTATATGATTAATTTGATCTCGTATAGTCTTCTTGGGACTTCCCCGACTTCTTATACCACTCACTTAAGCGTCATATATTCTCAATACACTCCTTTTTTGATCATTGTTGAAGTTTTCGATCAAGGTCTACATGTCCAAACCATTTAAGGGTCCGTTTCTTAATATTTATTAAAACATTTTCTTTAGTCTTGCATTCTTTCCGAATCACCACATTTCTATAACGATTAAACAAGCTTTTATCACACATACGCCTCAAGGATCTTATTTTTACTGCATTCAGTCTATTTTCATCCTTCTTTTGTCGGTGTCATGCTTCACTAACATACATTAGGGTTGGTGTCAGTACTCTATTGTGGACGGCTAGATTCAGTACTCTATTAATGGAGTTTTCCGCATTCACCCTAATTTCAACGCCTTTATCATCCATTTACTCCAAGTATTCATAATTCAAACACTATATTACAGTGTTTTCGTGCTCTCTCATTCAAAAATAATGACAAAGAAAGTAGTTTTTTTTCTTAGAAGCGACCCTAACTCATGTGTACAAATTCAACCGTGTACAAATGTTCCCGGATGTGCACCGGTGCAAAAGGGATCAATGCTACAAGTTTTTAGAAGCATCTTACATTGAAATACCGGTAGAACAAGAACAGTATTTCCACTTGGAGTTTGATTACTTAAATTTATTTTATTTTAAAGAAAGACAAATATTTCCGGGTTACGAATAACCTGACGATATTTGAAAAACTCCTACTGCCATCATAAGAAGCGGAAGATTTTATGATGAATACCGCACACGAGTCCCAACTGCTCCCAAACGTCTAGAGCCAGTGAGAAAATGGCATCCCCAATTAGGGTATGTTGTGAGGTTGAAGATAATGGCTAGGGGAGGAGATGGGGAAGAGCAGGAGCGAGGTTGTAAAGTACCTGACTATTCAGATCTGGTCACCAAACACGGCTAAAAGCCATTTCAAGCAACGTTTCGATACTGAATGGTGGTCTTTAACCAGGGCGATACTTAGAGTATCTACCACTCTGGAACTTGCCGCAAATATAATGTTAATTATTTTATATGAATTTAATGTATTTTGAAACATATTAATCAAATAAAAGTTATTGGTGTACGCCAGGTTTGAACCCGCGACCTTTGGATTCGTAGTCGAGCGTCTTACAACTATGCATTCCGGAAGATGTTGCTTGTGCAGTGGTGGATGAATTAAACCCACGACGGCCGAATTGGATTCCGACGCGTTCGTCTATTCAGATACAAACCGTCTAGTTTGAATCAATTGATTATCTCATGTATTTATGTGACGTTTTCCTTCACCCTCATGGTCACATATTAAAAAAGTTTAAGTAACGAATTTCGGTCCAAACTGAAAACTTACCTTTTCAGACTCTCGTATCCTTAAATTCATTAAAAGAATCTCAACATAATCTGTCTCTCGACGAATCACCTTTAGATATTCAAATTTTAACCAAATCCTGTACTGTACGACAAATTCAGAAAGTCCATTTTTTAATTTAGCTCCCATGCCCTAAATCGGAAAAATATCATAACTATAATTTTAAGTTAATAAGTGTGTTTATTGATGGGTCCTGCCAGGTAAGTATGTTCCTGTATATTTTCTTATTTAAACTAGGAATTAATATGTAATAATAGAAAATAAGATCTGTACAGCGCCCTTTAGGTGATTTTTCACAAAAACGGCGCTATACAAATCATCCAAATATTATTATTATTATTAAAAAATCAAAAACAAAAAAAGAGTTTCCTACGTATCCCAAATGCTGAACACGTCCAAAAATTTATTTTAAAGCAATTCAATACATTATTTGTCATATAACTCACTTCGAAACCACCTTAAAACCACATCTAATTAACTCGCCTCAATTGGAACCACCCCTAAGTTAAAATAATCCACAAACCTGTGCGGGTAAATACTAAAGCCTTCGCCGAGTAGATACGGCATAAATAATTCCGTCGCGTTTCCGGTATTGGTGCTAGCAGCTTCCGGCGAGCCAAGTTCGGCGGGAACGGGGGCGCTTCGCTGTATTTCCGGCCTGGGATTGGCGCCAAATTTGAATTTGCCGATTCTAATTTATCGCCGTTTGTTTTTTTGTACCGTATCAGGTATCAGATGAAATAGAAACTAATTGAATCGCTCGGCTTGAGTTTTGATGAAAGATTAATTGTTTTTTTTTTGTTAAGAAGCCTCACAAAGATTACAGAATTAGATTTATGTAAGAAAGAATATAATAAACGAATAAAAAATGGTGGATAATTCTCTTGGGGAATAAAATAATACCGTTACCGTTTAAAACGACAACATGCGAATTTATGACGGTCTCCGTAGTTGAGTGGTTAAGACGCTCAACTACGAGTCCGGAGGCAGCGAGTTCAAATTCCGACGTGCGCAAATTAATATTATTAAAGAAATGTTTTTTTTAATTTTATTTTTAATATGAATACCGCACAAAAATCTCAACTGCTCTCAACCGTCTAGAGCTAGTGAGAATATGGCATCCCCAAATAGGGTATGTTGTGAGGCTGAAGGTAGTGAGGAGGAGAAGGAGATTGGGAAGAGGAAAGTTAAGAAGTACCTGACTAATCATATCTGGTCACCAAACGCGGCTAAAGCCATTTTAAGCAACGTTTCGATTCTGAATGGTGGTTTTTCACCGGGGCGATACTCAGAGTATCTACCACTCTGGTATAATAATAATATTTGGATAATTTGTATAGCGCCGTTTTTATGAAATATCACTGTGATAATATGTGTTATTTCACATTTAAGTCATATGATATAATATATAGTATATTTGCGGCACATTCCAGAGTGGTATACTCTGAGTATCGCTCTGGTGAAATACCACCATTCAGAATCAAAACTATTCATGAAATGGCTTTAACCGTGTTTGGCGACCAAATCTGAATAGCCAGGTACTTCCCAACCGTCCTAACCTTTATTTTTCAATTGGGGATGCTATAGTACTACTGGCCGCAGACGGTTGGGAGCAGTTGGGACTCTTCCGGTATTTACTAAACAGTTAATTTTGTATCCTGATAATGCTTAAGTTAAGTGAAACCGCTTGGTCATAAAAATTAAAATTAAATCTGTGGTCTTTTACAAAGTTATTTTTTCATTTCATTAAATATGTCAAACCACCAAGTAATTTCTTTCTACATAAATACAATTTAAATCTAAATAGAACATATATACTTTGTTTTTAACCACTTTTTTATTTAATATTTTGTCTACCGGTTTCGGAAGTACCCTTCCATCATCAGGACAATATTAAATTAATCTTTAGATAATAACTTCATCTCTTCTGGAAGAAACATATGTGGAGATAAATTCTGTACACGATCAAAAAATGTATGTTTTGAAGTATCTGGAGAATGTATATTTATTATGATGGAAGGGTACTTCCGAAACCGGTAGACAAAATATTAAATAAAAAAGTGGTTAAAAACAAAGTATATATGTTCTATTTATAAATATGGCAAGCCACAAAGTTAATGCTTTTTACGAATATACAATTTAAATCACCCACTAAAGCAGTTATTTTGATACTGCCTCCCAATCTTCTAATCAATCATCTCTCGTGCATTAGCGTCTGGGTTGACTGTCGCCGAAAGATACAGGATCTCTCTTACATTAGCGCCCCGATTGACTGTCATTGTAAGATACAGGGGTTGATTAACCGGGGTGTTGGAAGGGGGTGGAGTCAGTACAGCGTTAATTTCATGCGAATAAATCACTACGTCCGGTACAAATTGCCTAGGGGTGACTGTAGAGATTGATTGCAGGAAGGGGATATTAAAGGGGATGAATGTGAGATATTCCAAGAAGTTATTTTGCAGCTATGACTAATAATTTTTGAACTATCAATCAAAATATTAAAATCAATTCACAATGGTAAAATAAGAAAGGATTTTTTGGTCTTAATAAGGTTAAGGGGAAAAGATATTTATCAAAAAATCGTAATGAAGAGAAGCATCTCGCCACAACCTTCGTAGAAGTAAGATCCTCGTCTCGGGGCTCAGGGTCACCAAAAATTACAAAAAGAAACTGACAAAACTGACTAAATAAATCGCATTTTCAGGAGTAATAATAATAAATGGATTACATCTACAGCACCGTTTTCGTGGAAAAACCACCTCAAAGGGTAGGTAGAAAGGATGGAATACCACAGATAATATACTCTTAAACTTACTTGTTTTTTACAATATGCTGTTTTTGACAATTATGTTATTTTCTAAGATAATGTATTTATGCATTTTTTTTAAAATTTAATGTTAATGGTATAAGTGTTTTTTTCTGGAATACCTTCTTATATTCGGGGAATTGCTTATTTTCTCCCTCATGTCACAAAAAAAAAGTTGAAATGGGAGGATTTTTTAATCGTTTTCTTGTGTTTTCGTGTGGCTGAATACATTTCCTTCTAAATAAAAGTTCAATTGCGTGAGGTTGTAAGTACAAATATGGTAGTGCGAAAATTTCAAATATTGGTTACTCCACTTGTACCGAACTTAACGCAATCCAATATATTTTTTGGATGGATTATTTTGTTGACAAGCGATTACGGTTCATTTAAATATCTGAACAGATTTTAGAGGATAAAAACACCTGAAAAGAGTATTTTGAATGGCACTAACAGTACACTAGAGATTAATACACATATTGCTTTATTCACAATTATACATACTCTCAGAAAGGGACGCTTAGATGGTTTGGGCATGTAGAGCGAATGAACGAAGAAAAGAGTGTGAAAAGAATATATGATGGGAAAGTGAATGGAAGAAGAATTCGAGGACGCCTGATAAAGACATGGCACGACCAAGTAAAACAAATACTTGAATCGGGTCATGTGAAGAGTCAGAATAACAGAAGAGTATGGATGAGATGATGTATGAATGTGAATAAAGCAAGGAGTGTGTGCCAAGACAGAGTTATATGGCGGTCCGGTCTCTCTGCCTACCCCTGCGGTAAAACGGCGTGATGGTTAGTTAGTTACATACTCTTCTATTATTTTTCTATCTAAATATTATGAATCTAAACCAAGAATCGATTGACTAGATTTTGCCATGTCTTCTAGCACCCTCACCGACGTCTTCTTCCATCCACTTGTGCGTCATATATCCAGAATCGTAGATATTCTCAGTATCGCCTCAGTGAAGGGTCACTATTCAGAATCGAAACGTTGCTTGAAATGGCTTTAGCCGTGTTTGGAGACCAGATCTGACTAGCCAGATACATCCCAACCTTCTTCTTCCCGTCTCCTTCCCTTCCCACGCCCGTCGTCCTTAGAACATACCTTAATTGGGGATGCCATAATTGCACTGGCTTCAGGGAGTCGGGAGCAGTATTCTTGTGTGATACTCGGTAAAAAAATAAATATATATATTGTTCGGAGGCACCGTTCCCCCTTCAATTGCTTTTCATGTAATAATCGTCCCTTTCTGAATCTTTTCTAGAGATAGTCGATATCAGAATAATATCGACGGATCCAGTGACCGGCTAGGAACCGGTTCCTTTTAACCGGGACAGGAATATCGACCATCTCTTATCTTTTTTTTATAACACCTACATTACTTTAAGAAGCACTTATTCAAATGCAATAGTAAATAATTTTACATTACATTGATTACACCTCAGAGATTTCATTCACTCTAAAATCGTATGTTCTTTTCAACTGCATACCTTACAGATAGAAAAGGGAAGGCATCAGAACTGCAGGTCTTACTTCATTTGTCAATTTGCAAAGAGTTGGAAGTGCTTTCACTATTTCAAATAATATAACCATAATGTAATTCCGCCAGTATGCAACGGCTGTTTATACTGCAGACGAAGCGTGATATGCACCCCCCACACCACGCCTCACCACGGGGCGTGACGTGGCGGGACACGCCACGCGCCTCGCGCCACGGCTGCAAATCCCACCCTCACCGGTCGTTAGGTCACAGGGCGGTGGATAGGGGATGAAACGAATGGATATGACTCGTCTTTAAATCTTCTGCAGTGAGGTTTGAAAGGCATCATTTAATATCGTTTAAGTACGGGAGTAACATTGTAACTCAGTTACTACCTTGGAGTAAAAATATGTATGGAGAGAGAGCTAAATATTTTTACCCAACCAATACAAATTTTCGATAAATTACGTCGTATACGATGAGAGAGAAAAATAAAATAAAAGAAAAGTCTTCATATAATATTGCAGCACTTCTAAGTATAAAATAATGTTCTCCGTCTGCGTTAACTTAACATCACCGAGTCGCATAACTTACGTCGATGGATTTTGAGGTTATTTCTTATATTTGTGTTGATTAAAAAACTTTCAGTGGTTATACAAATAAATCAAACATGAGCTATGCGTAAATGTTCAAATAAGACCAAACAAAGATTATGAAACATCACTTTTCAGAGGTATTTCAACAGTTTTTAATATTTTTGACCGAACATTAGAATTCTCTATTTTTTATGAAATAAAGACATAAAATCAACAAAAAGCTTCCTTTATTATTTAGGCAAACCTTCTGTTATTAGTTTTTGTGTAATATTTTGACTTTATAAATCATTTTAATGGTGTATTGATATTGTTTTGTTTAATGTGTTCAAATATTATTATTAAGAATGTCCGAATTTCATGTGGGTGGAAACTAATAGGCTATCCAACTTCTTTAACATATCTTTATTTCTTTCTATCGAGTCAGTAAAAGGTCAACAATACTAACTACACTGTTTCGCAAAAATATCTCTATGTATATTCTTACTCCAAGGTAACAACTAACTGACCATCACGCCGTTTATTCTCCAGGAGTATGCAGAAAGGATGGACCGCCTTACAACTATGTCTCGGCACACACTCCTTGCTTCATTCACATACATAAATAGTCTCATATATACTATTCTGTTATTCTGACTCTTAACGTGGCCCGACTCAAGTATTTGATTCACTTTATCGTTCCATGTCTTCCTCGGGCGTCCTTGACTTCTCCTACCATTCAATTTATTTTTATATATGCTTTTCACACTCTTTTCTTTGTTCACCCGCTCTTCATTTTGTTTTAAGCTAATATTTGATTTGAAAATTGTTTACTTTTTTCCAATTTTTTCTTAAATGTATTTTGATGCGGATACTGTACTTAGTTTTACCCCTTGATTCATCCCTCACCTTAACTAGAAATATAAAGGCTTTAATTCTGTTAAGGACATGATAATAACATGAGATTTACTGCTTATCGTATAAACAACACTCACCATCACTTTTATATGTATTTGTATATAAAATTTATTTGTGTGTAGATATTACGCCATCTACCTTGATTCATCTATTGCTGCTCATAAGGGCTTTATCTATGAGAAATAGCTTGGATACAGGAAAATTCTGTATATGTTATGTTTAATATAGTTTATTTGTTTTCTTGTGTCTGTATCTGTGTTTGCTCCTAAATAAAGAAGAGAAAAAAACACGTAAATGTTCAGGTCTGCTAAAATATTTTTTCAAATTAATTAACGGTCTCGTATCCAATGTTAGACTCGGACACAAATCAATTTATTTGTGTCCGAGTCACACGGGGACGTCGCCACAAACAATTTGTATTGTTGAGCGATTCGTGCGAATCTGTACCCGAATCCGCCCGTGGAGAAAGCGACCCGCTGTCTGAAAATGGCGAATATCAAATTCGACGTATTCTAGAAAATCTAAAAAAAAAAATGAATTCCACTCAAGAGTCCCAGCGACGACCTCCGTGGTCGAGTGGTAAGACGCTCGACTACCAATCCAAAGGTCGCGGGTTCAAACTCGGCGTGCGCCAATAACTTTTATTTAATTAATATGTGTCATAACACATTTACTTCATATAAAAATAATAAAATTGCATTTGCGGCATGTTGCAGAGTGGTAGATACTCCTGGTGAAAGAGCACCATTTAGAATCGAAACGTTTCTTGAAACGGCTTTAGCCGTGTTTGGTGACCAGATCTAAATAGTCAGGTATTTCCCAACCTTCCTCTTCCCCATCTCCTTCCCCTCCCCACTACTTTCAGCATTACAACATACCCCAATTGGGGATACTATAGTCTCACTGGCTGTATACGGTTGGGAGCAGTTGGGACTCTTATGCGGTATTTACTTAAAATCTACATAAATAATAATGCGTTTGTTCTAATACAATCCTTAAATTAATATTTCTTAGCATAATCTCATAAAATATTTTCTTAATTTAATATGTTTTCATATTTTCTTCTAATTTAAATCATTTGATCTTTCGTCGAATATTTTTATAGCTCCGTACATCAATGAATTTTGACTTTTTCCTGAAATGTAGTCTCATTTGATTCTTATTTTTCGTCTATCCATAAAAAAAACCATAAATTAAGATAAGTTAAATAAACGTAATAAGACTTGGAAGGGTTAGGGGATATAAGTGAAGGTGTATATTTGAATGCAAGGGTTGAAGCGGTCCGTATTTCGCGTGATAGTATTTTACATTTGAGTTGCGTGAATTTTCGGCTTCATAATATCTATGAAAGGTTGTAAATAACTTCAAATTTGAATCCGACTCGAAATAATTTATTGCTGCTTGTCGTTGTGTTGAGCAATATTTTATTTTTCCACGTCATGGCGTGACTTTAGCTACTTTTGATGTGCCCCAGCTATAACATGATGAGAAAATAAAGTTGGAATCGCAATGCTATGCGAAATTTCAAAATAAAACAATATAAATAAAATGCAGAAGTAAAATTCAATTGATACAATTTTACATACTTACACAATTTAAATATTATAGGAAGAAACAATCTTGTCTGCACCTACTATAAAAATCGTGCAAAAACTGTAGCAAGATAATTTTAAAGATCATAAGACATGGTCAAAAAGCCTGCGTACGTTAAAAAATATTTATATTTTAAGTTTATGAATCTTAAGTACCTAGAAAAAAAAAGTTAACAGTACTTTGAGTTACCTGAAGCGACAAAAAGCTAAAAAAAACTCTCAAACTTGTGTCGCTTGAGTCAAGCTCTTTCTCAAATGGTAAATATAATATATTTTAAATTGCTAAAGCGCCACATAATGACAGTCGAAACATTAGAAGCAGAAAAAAAACTAATTGAAACTGCATATTTAACTCATTTTTGACCAAAGTGTAGCTTAAGCTCTTTTGATTTTCCAGCGACGAATAGTACAGTTGCTGAATATAAAATGAATTTCTCTTCTTGATCGTATTCATCCATGATACTTTGATCATGGAAATAACATCTAGTACAACGATTGTTGAATTATATTTTGCGAAATTAAGAAGACAAAATGATAAATCTAACTCACAAATCTCGCTCAAAACAACAGAAATTAGATCTCCCGGAGTCATTTAATATGAAATGCCACGAGAAAAGCATTTAAAACACTTGAAATTGTGCCGGCAGATGAAAATAATTGAATTAATTCGTAAAGCTTTCAAAAATACATATAGCACCGGAAAAAAACGAGCGTAGCCGGGTACACGTACCAGTTGTATAAAACTATTATTATATATGATTATTTTATGGGTTTTGAAAAATGTGGAAAAGACTAGAGCTCCCATGGGGTCACGGACATACATGGGTTCCAAAGAGGAAGGAAAGAAAAGCTCTGGAAATTTTCTAAAATAAGAAGAAAAAAGAAAAATAAGTGAACTTATATGGCAGCTTAAAGGTAGAGAAAGTTCCCTACGTTCTTTTAATACTAATGCACGCTGATAAATTATACTCTCAAGGGAAAATATATCAAAGTTTTATATAATTTAGTCATGCGTTTAACGTACTAGGAATACATACATACCTTAAGAAATTCTATGATTCTAATTCAATGGGCTTTTTAAATTACCAACATTATTTTTTTTAAGAGATAGGGCTATTTACTTCATTCGAGTAAGATCTCATATTTGTTGATAAAATTCGGCTGTGAAACTCTAAATCAAATATTTAAAGACATTGTGTAATATATATTTTGTGCTTACCTTCAAGTTATAATAATACGATATTGTTGAATATTTTAACCTATTTATTTTAAAACAGCTTTAATAATAAAAAAAGCTTTGATTTTTATTATACTAACAATTTACGAAAAATCCTCTTATATGAGCTTAATGTAGGTAATTTAAATATTAATCTTCTACCTTTATCAACTTTGTATGTATTATGTAAAAAATGCCTTTGTAAAACCTATTTTAAATCAATCTGCTGGACTTAACTACTTTTATAATTTAACGAGCTATTTTTATAAGGAAAAGCAATTTTTTTTTTAGATTACAAATAATACGATTTTTCAGAAATCTCAAGTAATATGAAATATTTGAATATTAGATATTGTAGATTATTCTCTTTAGTAGTTAGGCATTTAAGTATTAACAATTGACAAAGCTTCTGATTTTATTTCCTGAAATGATTTTAATAATAATAATAATATTTGGATGATTTATATAGCGCCGTTTTTGTGAAAAATCACCTCAAGGGCGCATTTTAAGCTACCAATATTCAATTTATTCAATTTTGTGTTTCTTACCAGATAATTATAATAATAACAGTGAACTTATATAGCGCAGTTTTGTGATATTTCACCTCAAGTGCGCTTCATACTAAATGCATTATGCTAGTAAGACTGACTAACTAGGAGAAAATAATAGGCTTCCAGGCTTCCACATTTAAAACACGAGTAAGGACTCGTGTTTATTTAATTTCAATCTCATGTTGTATGTCCTCGACAAGAAATGAGAAAATAAAGGATACTTAAAAAACCTTAGAAAAACAAGGTAAAAGTAATAAATGACAAACAAATTTAAAAAACTAACACAATTAAAGCTCTTCAAGACATATCGAAGAAGTTCCCAACTTCACTTAACTCTTTATACATCGTAAGTCTATTGTTATATCAGAACTTTATAATTGGTAGAGTTATAATTAGATATTTTATAAGAAAACAAGTCTAGCAGTGAAGTGATCAACCTAATTTAAGAATCGGCCGCATTTAAACGGAATAATTATATGAAAAAAGCAGAGTTATTCTAAAGAAATATGATAATGCATAAAGAAGTTAACGCTTGGTTTTTAAAAACATTCTAAGGCTTAGCTTAACTATGAATGACATAATGTGAGTTAATCTAATTAACTAAGCCACAAAGGTTACTTAATTAAATAATTCCAATGGTGATGCTAGCACAGTGAAAGAAATTGTGAATGACTGAGGCTGGTGGGTAAGGAAATGATTGGATTTTAAAATTATGTTTTGTTGAGTTCTTAACTTCATGTTTATTATTCAAATTCATACCTAACCTAACCATTTCACTGTATCGTCGATTTGAATAAAACGACAACAATAAACGAAATTCAAACAGACCAGTTTCGTTTGGAAGTGAAAAAACGTGGTGGTCGTTTCGTGGATTAGAAGAGTATAATAAATATGATGTTTCGTCTAAGAACTTCAACTCTATCGGTGAGAGAGTGGTTTTCCTTTCCTCTCTTAATATCTCCACAGTTATAATAAGAGTTTTCCATCAAGTAATTTAATATTTGAAATTTCATTGGTTTACTGTCTATTATTTTTAAAATAAATTAAATTAATAAATTAAAATTCATCTGAAGCTGGAAACGCATTCGGTATTTCATGGCAGCTTCGGGACCCAACAAAAGAAAAAGGTTCTTCCACCACTTGAACAAAAATAGAGCCTATGATGAGAGAGATAGAGAGGCTTTAAATTGTAAACCACTGTTATTATCAAAATTATTTCATCTTCTTCATAGCGATCTGATCACTCTTACGACTTTCTCTTTAAATGAGATGGTGGTGAGTTTCTTGGTAGAAACGATAACAATTCCGCATTGACCCAGGCTAGCCTCATATTATATTTCTAGCGGGCAAATACAACTCACTGTGCGCTAGAACGAATAATTTAACCATCAAGGGAAATGTGGTGATGTCTAATTTAACGGGTCAGTGATTCACAGAACAGGGAAGCTGGCCGCAGGGGCAACTGAGGGATGTTGAAATGATGTAGATTACACATCTTGTTTGGCAGTAGTCCCTGGCTTCTATTATTAAATTTAATTTGAAAAACGATAGTACCCACATCACACCAGAAGGGCGTAAGCTTCTGGTATCATGGATGTAAAATAAATTGCATCAAATTAAATCAAACAAAATATTCCTGATTTTGTTTGGTTACTTCAGTGTACACAGTGTATGTCCAAGTCATATTAGCAACCATTTGTTAATTTTATTCGTTACGCATTAATTTATTTTTCATCGGTTCCGGTAAAATTTTTGACTTGCAGATACTAAGTGCATTTTTAAATAATTATTTTTTTACATATCGAAGTGGACAGAATAAAGAAACGTTTTCTAAAATCACGTTTGGTCTGGATCGTGTGATGTTACTTTTTAAAATTCGTGGAAGTTACAACCACGGCTGTATGAAAGGTATTCTAACTTAAAAGATTTCATTGTAGCAGTGACTAATTTCCAAATTAAAATTAAAAGCTCCAACCCCTATCAAACGGAATTAAATGTATAAGGGTTGAACATGTGGGGGCTTTACACGTCGTATTTCCGGCGAAATTTGCCAGAGAGCCTTACCAGCCACCCCCCACCACCCCCCGTGCAATCTATAGGCAGGCTGTGACAGGAACATTTAACAAACATAAGTTTGGATACATTCGGCATATCGCGGAGCTTCCATTCAAGGGATGAAGATGAAGGGATGTACAGTTTTACTTAACCATATATGTGTACTATTATTTTTAAAAAAATTGTCGATGAAATTATAGACAACTCTGTTTTACTGAATCTTATTGCCTTTCATATGCCAACAAAAATGACTAGATCCAAAATTTTATTAAGTTGTAAAAATAATATCAGGACTGAGTCTTTCAGATTCTCGCTTGTACCTAGATTGCATGCAGTTGGTAATACGCAGAGGTGGATGATGTATTTAACTGCACGGAATGTAGATACAAGAAGGCTTTAAATCATATAACTTCAATCAATATTAATTTTAACGTAATCAAACAAATAAAATTTATGGAATACTAATGCTTAATAATAATAATAATAATAATAGTATTCTATAAATTGAATCACTGTATAATGGACCTTTATACTCGTATGTATAAGCTCACTTGGGCATATACTATAATAAATAAATATAGCATAAAGCACAATTGAAGTGAACTATCACAAACTGCGCTATATAAATTCACTGTTATTATTATTATTAAGACAGAGAAGCATTCCGCATTGGAAAGTACAAGATTATAATGCGGCAAACGAGATTTCTGATAAATATTTCAATACGATTGTATAATTCGGTAACTGAAAAGGCAATGCTAAGAATCACAACTTTCAGGGGAGAGAAATTTATTTATGCTTAAAGTTATTATTGCTTTTGGGAGACATTAAACATGAGGTAAATTGTCTAGACTGAATATTTTATTTCTGAACACCGTATGAATATCACATCTCTTAAGACGGTAAAACTTTGCCAACAGTTGTCGTAGGACTATCGACAGTTTATCACTGTTCAGATACTTCGTGACTAAAACAATCATCTATCATAAACTCATTTTTGAAACCCACAATTTATTTGCAAGGTATTCAGCATTACGTACACAATGCAAAACAACATTATTTTAATACTTTAGATTTACTCATATTTAATAATTATGGCATAACATCTTCTTCCAATATTCTATTAAACATGTGTTATCCCAAAGACCACATGTTTTGGAATATGAAACTCCATTAGACCATGCCCATAGGTATAAAACCAGAGCTTGTCTGTAAAATCATTCATTGCACTCTTGTATTATATATCCATGTTTAGTTAGTGTTTTAGTTAGTAGAAAAGCACCCCTATACCAAAAGAGAATTCTGTTGGTCAAACTAATGTTTTTGATATATGATCAAAACTTTCGAAAAATAAATAAATATACCTGGTATCTCGCTGGTTCCAGTGAAATATGCTCAAATAAACCAAACGATTACTGACTTTGTGAAAGCTTAAAGGGTTAAAGCTTTGTTGCATCCCTGGAAGGGATAAGCTTCGGAACCGCAGGTAATGAGGGTTGAAATATCACGCGAAACGTCTCATCACGCGAGGCGTCTCATCACGTGACACGTGTAATCACGTGACAGGTATAATCACGCGGGACGTATCATCACGCCGCGTTCTGTTTCAAGTAGATTACAAACAGCAATGGTTTAATAAAGGGGGGTTGGTAGCGGCGCTGGGGGGTGAAATGCAACATTAGGGGTGGAATTGTTTTATGGAACTGTTAGCGCCGACTGTAACTTACATTCTGTTCTGAATTTAGTCGAGGTGAGCGAGAAATTAAATGTAAATCAGTCAGACAGATCTCCGGGGAGATAGGCAAGAAAATAAAGCAGGTAAATTTACGCAATACATCGAGGGGATCGTTTTGGCCCAAAGCCAACAAGCAGTTCGTTCCTTTAAAAACTTGAGTTTTCAATTTTTTTAAAGAAAAAAAAGAGCATACCGTCGCTGGAGAGACAAAATAGCTTAAGCGACACTTTGGTCAAAAATGAGTTGTATATGCAGTTTTGAGCAGTTTTTTTTTATGCATCAAATTCTCGTTTGATTCTGAGGATTTTTGTGGTCTTTCAGCTATCTAAAATATATTTACCAATTGGGAAAAGGCTCGACTCAAGCGAAACAAGTATGGGAGTTTTTTTTTAGTTTTTTGTCGCTTCGGGTAACTCAGTGAGAGCATTGAGTTAACTTTTTTACAAATCCAACCAGGTACTGAAGACTTATGAATTTTATTGTAAAAATAAACTTTCAAGTGGTATATATAATTATAATTTAGGAGGATTGCAACCAATTCTATACATGTTTATTGTATTGTGCAAGTGAAGATGTTTTGAATTGTGTAGGAAGTTAATTGTAAAGCTCAACAGCCTGGTATCTGTAGTTAAGGGTCAGCACTCACAAATTACTCTAAACGTTACTTTCTAGCATTCTAATACAAGCAATCCTACAAATGATGTCTCTAAAATTTTATGCGGGCAGTTTGAAAAATGTCTGAGATTCCAAGTGAATACAATTTTACAGCTGTAATCCTTTAAATTCTATGAAAAACATACTAAAATATCAGTAAAAAGTGCAGTTTTGAAACCAGAAAAGGAATTTTTGAACGATTAACCCAAAATTCTAGTATGCTTTTCATAAAGAATTTAAAAGATTTTTTTTAACTACCCATATAGAATTAACAGATGAATCAGTTTGAGTATTGCTTGTAATAGAAATCCAAAAAGTGTCTATTTTTTGGTGCTGACCCGTAATGTGCATGTTTTGGTTTAAGCACTACGAATATATTGTGAGGTATTAAATCTATTTATATTTTTGTAGTGATAAGAGAGGGAGTGAGGTAAAAGAAACACAACAGAAAAGAAAAGGTTAGTAAAAGATCTAGTGACTAAGTCAAAAATGCTGAAGAAATATGATAAATCTTCCTTTACAAATTTTGAACCCATACTCTAGTACAGTTCACAGTCAATAGCAGCAACTGAGTATAATTGAACATTTGCTCTGATGATAAACACTGCAAGACTGTTCATAAACTTAAGTTAGTACGAAACGCCCCAACAAATTAAAATCACGTGCTACTTTTTTTGAAACTCATAAGCCCTTAATTCTATAATCGTTATCTAAAAACCACCCACAATAATAATAACGCAGCTAAGCGGTTTTATCTTTTTATAAGCAGACACGCAGATTAATAAAATCTTCGTTGGTTATCAACAGCAACCCTTTCAACAGCGTATTGTTATCTTTAACATTTGAAAATAACAGAAAGTTACAAACAACAGCGGGAAGGCTGAAGAAACCAGAATACAAAGAAGGGGGTGCAATTCAAGTCACGTGATGTAACTACCCTTATTAATGACAGAGTGGATTGTGAAGTTTTCAGTTTTCATCCCTTTGACTGAAGACAGCGTGGGAAATTATTCGTTTGAATAGAAAACTAAAAGTGATATACTCGTATATATTTTACTAGGTACATAAAATATAATGTTAACCGGTGACTACCAAACTTGGCGTTATCGCCCCCTTGTCCTTCTCTCTCCTTGGGCGCTGGAGAGTTTCAAGGGGCGGTGATGACGAGCAACGGAGGGGCATTGAAAAGCAGGAAGGGGGCGACGAGAGTATTAAGAAAGTGCCAGAAAATAACTAGGCTAAAAGATATTGACTTGAGCTCGAATAATACAGATCACTTATGGATAGTCGCAAGAACGGTACCAACGAGATATTAATTTATTTTCTATATACACTCATGGGACTTTTAGAGAATAATTGACTGTATAATATGAAATAATAGTTGTAAAAATAATATTAATAAAATGAGATAAGTAATAAAAAAATACACACATTTGAGAAAAAAATAAAAATTGATGAACAAATCAAATAAAATATGAATGTTAGAATCAAAAAACGGTGTTTAAATAACTACGGTTTTTCAGAATTTGCCAATCACCTTATTGAAAAAGATCGTACCTTCAATAAAAGCACCGGTGCTCATATTCTCCATAAAAATGGTTATGGCAACAGATTAAATAATTTATAAGCACTAGAAATATAGAAAGCCGTTCAAATTAATAGTCATATTCTTAATAATCAGTTAAATTTGTCCAGTAGTCCAATATTAAGTATATTTCCCGTAAACTCAAAAAAATATTATTATTATTTTATCACCTCGTCAGTGGACGTTTTGCCTCTTTCAATTCATATTATCTGTCACTTTCTCTCGGATCCTTTGTTATAATTAAAATGTTATTCTATTATTTTCTTATTGTTCTGTTATTATAATTTTGTGCTCTGATGATGCTTCGGCTAAGCAATACCAATCGGTCTTAAAAAAAAACATCCGTGATCTTAAAAAAATGTTTTTTTCATTTCTTTTAATATTGTTTTATTTATATTAATTTGAATCTAAGCATTCTCAAAAGGTAAGTTTTTACTTTCTTCTGGCGACCGCTAAGCTCATAAATAATATACGTTCGTAGAAAGCGGTTAAATTGTGGCTTTACCATTATTAAACCGAATGTAACGAATACCTTGTTTTAACCGCTTAACCTCTTACACGTGTTGCGGTTTCGCGTAATCGCAAATAATACATTTCCAAGAAAGTTTATTAAATTAAGTGATTATAATCATTATTTTGGTTTTCGATAAAATTTCGGTGGATTTGGATAATATAAAGTAACAGAACAATGAGAAAACAATGTAGTAACATTTTGATTATAACAAAGGAACAAAGAGAAAGTGATAGATAAAATTAATTGAAAGAGGCAAAACGTCAACTGAGAAGGTGATTAAAGAATCATGAAAAATGTTATGAATTTACGGAATATTGGATATCTCATATTGGACTACTGGAAAAATTTACCTGATAATTAAGAATATGACTATTAATTTTAATGACTTTCTTTATTTCTAGTGCTTCTAAATTATTAAATCTGTTGCCATGATCATTTTTGTGATGAATATGAGTACCGAAAAATAAAAATAATATTACTTCACTCATAATAATAGTGTGGCTTTATTTTCTTCTGTATTATTAATTTTGTATTAATTTTATTTTATTATGTAATTCGAGGAATGTCCTCTACATCACAGGTGTGATGTAGAGGACATTCCTCCTAGCGTGGAGGACAATGTATGTACTATATTGTAAAATAAATATGAAGTAGAGTAAATAAAAAATTTAAAAAAGTGATTAACATTTACCAAATTTTATCTATACCAAAGCAAAAACAAAAACTTTGTTTTTTTAACCGATGGCAAATGAATAAAGCAATGAGTAGGGATGGACCAGCAAAAAATACGCGGACGCATTTTGACAGTTCAAAGCTTAGCGAAGGTTATTCCATGCAAATATATCGCTTAATGACATAACGCAGGTACCTACAGGTAATCGAAAGTCACGTAAAGCGTGTTGATGCCACCGAGATTAAGTTATTGGGCCAAATTTTATTAAAGCCTTTTAATTGATTATTTTGAAATGGGATTGAATCTAATGAAAATGCAACCGTGAGGTAAGTGGAAACGTACTTTAATAATAACAATAATAGTTGTAACAGAACCATGTTTGTGCATATAACTTAACAATAATTACTTCAGCGACGCCTTAACGTTTTTAATCTTATTCTTGTCATCGTAGAAGTGTAGAAACATAACCCTATTTCATTCGGAGAAAATGGTTAAAATTCGATCTCATTGATTTCGTTCATCGTCATAACCTAACTATCTAACCATCACCGCGATTCCCCGCAGGGATAAGCAGAGGCCGGACCGCCATATAAATCTGTCTTGGCACATACTCCTTGCTTTATTAAAATTTATACATTGTCTCGTACATACTCTTCTGTTATTTTGACTCTTAAAATGGCCCGACTCAAATATTTGATTCACTCGATCGTGCCATGTCTTCCTCGGGCATCGCTGACTTTTTATTTTATTGACTTTCACGTCATATATTATTTTCATACTCCTTCTTCGTATATTCGTTCTACATTCCCAAACCATCTAAGCTTGCCTATCTTGATCCTATTCATTACGCTTACATCAGACTTGTATTATTTCAAATTATATCTACAAGTTTTACTGCACATACGCCTTAAAGATTTCATTTCTTCAGCATTCTGTCTATTTTCATTCTTCCTCTGCCAGTTCCATTCCTCACTGCCATACATCAAGTTTTGGTATAATACTCCATTGTGAACTGCTAGCATCGCTTCTTTGGTCATTTTTTTATTTGCACTAACAGAGTTCAGTCCTCCATTAAGAGTTTCCTGCATTCACCCTTCTTTCAATATCCTTTCCATCTCTTAATCGGCCTCGCATTCTTTCCGGATATCTACATTTTTTTATTCATAACCTTAGTACAAAAAAAACATTTTGAATAATTGGAGGGTGTAAGATTTACAGAACGGTAAATATAGACATATTTTAGTAAGTCAACGTGCCAAGTCTGTCCGGTTTCAAACTGCGAGTATTTATCTCCGGGTAGCAGAAGCGAAAAGAGGTTCTACTTTCAGGCTTTATAAGGTCGCCAAATAAAGATAGATCGAGGTGCGCCACGAAGCATTAGTCTTGTTTATGTCTGAGATTTTTTTTCAGGATCAAAATGACAATCCTGAAAGTTTTCTCCCCGTTTTCGGGACATACCTGTCCCGGTTGATGTATTTATTGCTTAACTTGGGGAAGAATTACAGTTTGTTTTAAGGTAGTGGGCGCCTACTCGAACAAACACTTGTTTTATTGGACATTCTTTGAGTATCAAGTGAAAAGAAGTTTTGGCATTCTTACCGTTTTTTAAAACCACGCGGCCATCTCTTCAGAGTTGCAATCTGAAACAACAATAAAAAGGTTACACATACATAAATAAACGAGATAACTATGAACTAAAGTAAACATAGAGTTTCAAACTGATTGCTTTGACCGGTGAGCAGCTAAGTGGACAAATGCGTCGGGTTCCCACCAGTGGCGTGCACAGAGTTTTGATCAGGGTAGGCAGTAGGAAAAATAGCGGATTAATTGATAATAGAGACAGGTACCGACGGATGTCACTGATTGTTATTGTATATGTTGAACACTAACAAAGTTACTAACACAAACAAGCCACGCGCACACATCTCACAGCATACATATTTTGTGTAGTCTAGTAAACATAGAATAATTAACTCTGACGTTGGCGACGTTTGGAAATATATGTAATTACTGATTTTGACACGTTTTAGAAGGATGGTGGGGCGCTCGCGGCGATGCGATTAGCTGAACTTCTGCGCGTATATTTGAAAGTGTAGATTTATTTTTGCAATAATTTAATATTATTTAATCCAATATAATTGTCATTTTTATGCGAGTACGGCAGGGTAGGCAGTGCTTATGTGCCTATATGGAGTGCACGCCTCTAGTTCCAACCTAGGCGTCGTGGGTTATGTTCCTTTGTTGGCTAAATCCTCCATCATTACACAAGCAAAATTTTCTGCTTATAATTGTGGTAGAAAGAGTTTTTCAAATATATCAAATTATTCATAACCCTGGATTGTGTCTCTCTTTAAAAAAATAACAACAAATTTACTTGCGAAATCCACATTAATCCACAAAAAGTGTTTTTAGAAGTTGATATTTTCATTGCTACATTTTTCCGAAGTAAAACAGTTAAAAATAAAGGCAAGTATTTTACTAACATTAAATAAATAATCAATCAAATTAAAACAAATACTTTCTGTACACCAATCTATTTATTTAAAATTTAGTTTTGGGAAAACTGTTTCTCAGAATAAAAGTCAACCTAACATTTAATACATGAATAAATGTGAAATAAACATAATCATTAAGTGTTGAAGTGAGAAAGAGCGTTAGAAAAAGGTATTGGTAAGGGTGTGTAAAGAAAAAAAATCGGCAATCAGGATATATATTTGTATTGAAACTAATTTAGTACTGTAAATTGATTATATTTTATTCTAGTGAAACACGACAAGTAAAATGTTGCAATAATTGTACCAGATATTTTGTTATGAGTAGCAAAGTTGATTAAAATATAATTTTATCTAAAAAAGTCCTCGTTAATTCTAAAAATAAGCAAATTGGCTAAAAATGATTCACATCACTCGGAAAATGCAAAGCTCGGAATTCAATAGATATTGGATGATGGTAAATAATATTTTTTTATGTTAGAACTTAAATCGATACCACCGAATAAATAATTCCCCTAGAAATGTAAATTTGTGTGATTTAGGGTGAGGGGAATGCGAAACGAGGAAAGGGGGTGACAAGTTTTACACCAGCCAATGATTGGTGAAGATATTGTAAAATATTTAGGAGGCAAGTTTATGCTACAAAAGTATTTAATCTTTGATAATGAATTCTTCTAGGAAGCATTTAGATAGAAAGGGTATTTTCTAATTGTCAACAAATGATTACTAGCGCAGATCTGTGAAAAATCAAGGGGGTAATATAATCGTAAGATTTGTGAAGCTGAATGTTTGTCCCCTTTTTTTCTGATCATTAAAAATAAAAATCAGTGATTTTTTAAAAAGAAATCCACGGCTGAGAATCAAACCCCTATCAACTGCAACGAAGGCAACTATGCTGACCATTACACCACCAACAATTGTGATAGCAGCAGCATAAATTAATTATATGTACTGAAAATAAGAATTGTGTATTTCTTAATTTAAGAATGTTACGTGCTCACATCATAAGCGAAATTAACATTTTTTCTTCCAATCCGTAACCAAAAAAAATCCTTATCAAAGTTCTGGTGACATAACAGCATTTGGTTTTTAAAACTTAAAAAATCGAACATAAATTAGTATTACAGACTGTTCATAATTCAGAATTGGAACATTGTGTAGAAGATTAATGGAGAAAGGGGAAGGCGGAAGTGCATGTTTTGATATTTTAATAGTGCATCATAAATTTTCATGATTTTTAATTTAAAATTTGAACAAAGTCTTTGCAATTTCATGATAGAATATGGAGGAAGAAAAACACTTACCTACCAGCATCTTCAAATATTTTCTAACTATCTAACTAACCATCACGCCGTTTCCCCACAGCGGTAGGAAGAAAGGACGAACCGCCATACAACTCTGTCTCGGCACACACTCCTTGCTTCATTCACATTTATACATATTCATCTGTTATTCTGACTCTTAACATAGCCCGACTCAAGTATTTGATTCACTTGATCGTACCATGTCTTCCTCTGGCGTACCCTACTTCTTCTTCCATTCACTTTCGAGTCATGTTTTCTTCTCACACTCATTTCTTCGTTCATCCGCTGTAAATGCCCAAACCATATAAGCGTCCTTTTCTTAGTCCTCTATGTAACGCTTGCATTAACCTTGCATTCTTTCCGGATATCCATATTTTTAATGCGGTCACACATGGTTTTACCGCACATATGCCTCAGGGATTTCATTTCTACAGCATTCAGTCTACTTTCATCCTTTCTCTGCCAATTCCATGCCTCACTGCCATACAAAAGGGTTGTTTATGAATATTTCCAATATGTATATTTTCAAATGTAACTATGAAATTATTATAAATCAAAAAATAATTATTTAATAACACTTTGAAATCATAAATATCGCATTACAGCTAAATATTTAATTATAAAAACATTTTCTTCAGCGCCACTGACGGCTTTTCAAGTAACTACTAAATAAAAATAATTTCTATACCGAGGCTTGAAAGCATATTGCAGCAATATAAAGTCCCGTGTAAATTTATAATCCGAGTACCGGATTAATTAACGATGCATCCACGAAACATGAGCGCGGATGAAGTGTCAATTTGTCGCTTGTTTTAAATTTTTTAGATCAACATTTTTTACGATGTGTTATATTATGTGAACAATGGATAAAAAAAATGAATTATTAACAAATAATAATACGTATTATTTAAAAAAAAAATGAATTAAAGAGGGAAAAAATATCGGAAAAATAAAATTTAAGAAAAATATATTCGTATTAATTTTATTTTTTACGCAATTTTATTTGTATTAAGCTTGACAGCCTCCGTGGTCAGTGGTTAAGACGCTCGACTACGAACACAAAGGTCGTGAGTTAAAATAATGTCGGCACGTTTCAGAGTGATAGATACTCTACGAAAATAGACACGCTGCTTGAAATGGCTTTAGTCGTGTTTGGTTACCAGATTCGAATAGCCAGGTAATTTTTAACCTTTCTCTACTCCATCTCCTTTCCCTTCACACTACCTTCAGCCTCACAACATACCCTGATCGGGGATGCCATACTCCCACTGGCTCCAGATGGTTGGGACTTTTTGTGTGGTATTCATTTTTAAAAATTCTGTAACAAATTAAATTGTGTCATAAATTATAGATTATAAAATATTCAGGAATGCAATATTTATCAGTAGTATAATACGTTGCCCCCGAGCCTTCGAGTGTTTGTGATTCAAATCTCAGCGCTGAAACTTCAGCAGTTTGCAGCGGTACAAGATTAATTCAGGAACTGCAAGTTTACCAAGCAGATCGGGAATGTTCACCACCACCAGCGGAAAGAGACGTCGGCGTCTGCAATACGAGATGAACGTAATGTGAAATGGCATAGAAGGCTGTGCGGAGTGAAAGCACAGCGAGATCTGTATAGATCTGCAGTTTGCAAACTTGAAACGATTTGATTTAAAATATAAGATGTTCAAGAGAGGTTTTCTAGCACGATATTTTTTTTGATAATGTCCTAATTGATTATCTACTCAAAAACATATCGTCGCTGGAAAGGCAAAAAGGCTTAAACGACACTTTGGTAAAAAATGAATTAGATATGCAGTTTTGATCAGTTAGTTTTTATGCATCGAATGATTTGACTATCGTTTGATTCTGAAGACTTTTGGGCCATCTAAAATATATTTACAATTCGGGAGAAGGCTTGACTCAAGCGACACAAGTTTGGGAACTTTTTTAATCTTTTTGTCGCTTCAGGTAACTCAGTGAGAGAATTGAGTTGCCTGAGTTAAGACTTATGAATTTTATTGTAAAATAAAATAAAACTTGAAAGTGCTCTGGTGTAAACTTCCCAAAATGGCGCTTCAGCCGTTTTGCCTTTCCGGTAGCGATATAATACCGAATTAAAACTAGTAGCTGCCTCTTTTTGTTGTTGTTTTTGTTATTTTGGCTGTTTCAAATGTTTTCATTATTTGTGTATTAATGATTGAATTATATATTAGTGGTATATTTAGGAAGTTTAATTTAATAATTGTATTTTAATTTAATTTTATTCTTCTCTTGTGTAACGACAAAGAACAAAATAGGTTTCAAATTCTCCAAAATAGAGCAATGAGAATTATACTTGGGCGAAATAGATACTCAAAAGTAGCTAAAAAATGTCAGAGGAACTAAATTGGCTGACAGTTAAACAGATGCTGACATTGAACACATTGATGTTTATACATAAAATGAAGAACAACTTGTTACCATAGTATTTTTCTGACAAAATTATCTACAATGTTGATATTCACAAGTATAATACAAGGGCATGCAAAGAAATTAGACTACCAGAAAAGAGTAAAGCCAACACCCAAAACAGCTTACTATATAAAGGAATGAAATCGTATAATGCGCTGCCGGAAACCATCAAAATTATGCCTATCAATAAATTTAAAAAAGCCTGTAAAAATTATTTTAAATGCATGTAAACCAAAATAATAAGTAGTGTTTAAGTTAAAATATTATTAGTCGAAAAGAAAATGAAATAATTAGATACTTGTTAACTTAAATGTACAAAGTAACTAATATAAAAAAAATAAGTATGTTTACAAGAGATGGAAAAGCTATTGATATTATTATTGAAGAAGGGTGAATAGAGAAGAACTAAACGCGGTAGTAGCTAAAAAAGTTGTCCAAAGAAGCGAGGCTCGCAGTCCACAATGGAGTACTGATTTCATCCCTGATGTATGGGAGAGAGGCATTGAACTAGCAGAGGGTGAATGAAAATAGACAGAATGCTAAAAAAATGAGATCCCCTGAGACGTATATGTGGTAAAACCATGTTTAACCGTGTTGCAAATGTGGTGATACGAAAAGGATGCAAGACTGAAGAAAACATAGTGAAAAATATTAAGGAAGGGATGCTTGATGGTTTTGACATGTGCAGCGGATAAACGAACAAAAGAGAGCCAGGATAATATATGACGCGAATGAGAATGGTGGAAGTTGGCGATGCCTGAAGAAGACATGGTACAATCAAGTGAATCAAATACTTGAGTTGGGTTATGTTAAAAGTCAAAATAACAGAAGAGTATGTATGAGACGATGTATGAGACGATGTACAATAAATAATGTAACATTTAAATTTACCCCATTAATTCACAATTTTTTTTTAATATTCTGGTTTTTATTTGACTTTAAGAATGAAAGGAATGAAAGTTTGACCTTAAAAATGAAAAGATAGAATGCAAAACTGATGTTAGCGTTATGAATAGGATCAAGAAAGAGACGCTTATATGGGTTGGGCATGTAGAGCGAATGAACAAAGAAAGGAGTGTTAAAAGAATACATTATGCCAAAGTGAATAGAAGAAGTCGAAAACGATCGAGTAAATCAAATACTTGACAGATAGTTGTATGCGACGATGTATGAATGTGAATGGAGCAAGGAGTGTATGCCAAGACAAAGTTAAATGGCGGTCCGTCCTCTCTGCCTACACCTGCGGTGAAACGGCGTGATGGTTGGTTGGTTTGTTTACTTGACTTTACTTGTCACAAAACTCATTATTTTCTCTTGCTTTTTTGCTTTTAGTTACTTTTTCTTCTTTACTGAATTCATCACTGATTTATTTAAAGCATGATGTGAATATTTTGCAACTGGATTAATAATCCTAACCTTTATTATTTTGTTCAATTAATAGTATGTTCCTTATTATCTATTTGTCAAATGTTCCAAAGTATATAAATTTGAATGAAGCAAGAAGTGTGTGCCAAGGCAGTGTTGTGTGGCGTTCTATCCTCTCTAGGTTCTATTTTTTGGGAAACATCGTGATGGATAGTTATTTATTGATCACAAAACGAAGGAGTAAAAAAAATATTTCATTAATAAATAACAGATACTATTGAAACTAAATGAGTAAGGTAAATATCAAGTCATATTTATTACTCAAATAATAATGAGATGAACCCAGTATGAAAACGTTCTGGACTTGTAAAAAATATTTTTCCTTCATTCTTTAGAAAAATTCTAAGAGGTAACATCTTGAAAACTGAATAAATAAAATGTACGCTTGTAAAAGGAAGGGTATGAAGTATTTTCTCACATAAAAAAACATTTACGACACAGTATGACGTGAAAAAATTACGGAAATTGTTTGTGAGATTTTCTTTCAAATGAATATGTTGTTTTATTTTCCGAGAGTAATAAAGGAGTCAGTTTGACGGATGGAGCATTAAAGGGGAAAACAGTGAGGTTTAAGGGAGGTTTAAGGAAGGTTTAAGATTGATTGGATAAGGATGAGTTAGGTTTTTTTCCCCTTTATTGTGTAGGTTGTAAGTGAGTTACTTTGGTAGAAGAAAACTATTTACAAAGTTCGCAAAAATTAAACAACCTCTGTAAAAAATCTCTATAAATTTAGAAGCAGGCTTGCGCGGAAATGAACCCTCGTTGTCCTTCAAATGCACGAGTAATGTTTTTGACCAGAGGAACTATATCTGGTGCATTTTTTTTGCATTGCCTTAGAATAGATCTGTAGGATCTTAAAGTGATAATTTGTTGAGTTCTTACCTTCATGTTTCTTGTCTAACCAGTTCACCGTATTAATTCTAAACAATTGACAATCAAACAGTCTAGTTTTTCTTTGAAAAAACGTTGTTGCTCGTTCGTTTCGCTAGTTATTGTTTACTATTAAAAAGAAATATATATATAAAATAAATGTGGTGTTTCGTGGATAAGATGATTAAAATAAGTGTGGTGTTTTCGTGGATTGTTTCGTAAATATAATTGTACAAGAAGATTCAAGAACTTACACTTTATCGGTGAGTGAATGGTTTCCCCTTTCCATTTCTAATTCTTCAATCATTCCGCAGCTATAATTAGACATTTCCATCAAGTGTTTCAGTATTTAGAAATGTAATCGTTTACAGTACACTATTTTTCAAATTCATCTGAAGCTGGAAACACATTCGGTGATTCATCGCAGCTTTGCATCCAACAAGGTATACGTATGATGATAACTAATTATTCGAGGGAAAATAAAACGCACAGTCTAGCATGAAGCTCACCTTATTGATGGAAAAAAAACAAGCAGAACAATGCATTAAAATTTATTAACTATGAATGGAACAGAGGAAGCAACTTTAATCCCATTGAATTTCTGTTCGGTTTTAGGTTATGACATCTCCTAAGTGTGTCTTCTCTCCTGATCCCAGAATATCCCACCCAACTAGATTCAAGACTGGGATGTACTCTTGTGTATATTCTAGTACATATAGTATAGAACTATCGTTCTATATCCCCGCCTGGGTACACAGCCACTTACGTACATCGGCGACTTAACGCCAAGAGCGTTTATCTCTTCGCGCAGACTACTTCCGGCGCAGGTAAAGCTGCTTCCTGTTTGGGATACGGACCCGGAAGTAATGGCTTTGCGGGAATCCGGTACACACGAGGCTTATTGGTTTTGCGTGGCGGGGACGATCTGGGAGGAATGGAATTGAGAAGTTTCACGCTAAGATGAGAAGGGAATTCGAAGAAGATGAAGATGTCAATACGACGCGAAGTCAGTGCTACAAGGAACGGGAATAAGCCGAGTAACTTGTCAAGATCATTAATTATTTAAAGAGATTTAGAAAACCACCTGCTTAAAAACTTCTAATTTATCGTTAAAAATATCTCAATAATCTCGGGGTAGTTAATTTAAGGCGTCAGAACCAAAAGGTAATTAGCGTTTTTTTATTGAAATAAAATTGGAGTCTTAAAGTAAATGAAAAATCAATATTATTATTATTGTTATTAAAAACCAATTACTTTGTGAACTTCACTTGTCATGTTTTGTATTTGACATCAAATTATTACCTACATTCATTCCTTTCATTGCCGGCAATCCGAGCTTGTATTGCCATTTAATCAGTTACAAATACACGTACTCTACCCGTCTCAAAATACGGATAAAAACGGGTTCCGAAGCTAGATATTATATCGTTGCTGGAAAGGCAGGTTTTTTTCCTGCATCGAATGCTCTGACTCTTGTTTGATTCCGAAGACTTTTGTGGAGCTTTAGTAATCTTAAATATATTTACCATTTGGGAGAAAGCTTGACTTGCGCGACACAAGTTTGTGACTTTTTTTTTGCTTTTTGTCGCTTCAAGTAACTCAGTGAGAGCATTGAGTTACCTGAGTAAACTTTTTTTTCCATATTTAACCAGGTACTGAAGACTTACGTATTTTATTGTAAAGCAAAACAATAAACTTTAAAGTGATTTGGTGTAAGCTTCCCAAAATGGTGCTTTAGAGCTTTTGCCTTTCTGGTGACGATATTGTGTTACAATTTAGTAGTGTCCGATTTATCTAGACAGTACAATAATGATGGATTTCTATCTTCTATCTATCTATATATCTGTCGACGAAGAAATCCAAAACAATTTCACGTTTAGATACTACGGTTCAGAAAGCACAGCACAATTGAAATGAAATACAATTTCCAAGCGGATCACTGCATTTGTAGGTTAAGTAGAGAGAAACTTGAGAAACTTATTTATAATAGTGTATCGTGTGTAGCCAGTAATGCACTTATAGTTCAAGCAGGGATATATTCTGTAGTAGATATGTTTGTTTTTTAAAACAAAGTTTAAAAAAAAGACATTAAAGGACCTGAAATTGCTACGTTTACAAATTTAACGGAATAAAAGAAAGTTTTCATGAAACTTAAGATTATAACGACTATGTACACGTAGTTTATTTTTAATATGCGACGAACAAAGAATTTCAAGTATCCGGAACTTTGTCTATAATAATAAAAGCAATAGTGAATTTATAATAAATAGCACAGTTTTGTGATAATTCACCTCAATTTCGCTTCACACTAAATTACCTAACCTAATATATTAACGAGAAAATAATATAAAACAGATATTAATGCAAATTAAAACTATATAAAATCATTAAAACTATCATGAAACGTGAAAAAATTGCAGATATAAGTATAAAAGTGCGTGTGTATCAAGAGATTAAAACACGCAAAAATTTACACTTTTTGGCTTTCTAGTACAAGCAATACTATAAATAATTCATCTGTTAATTCTATACAGGTAATTAAAAAAATTCTGAGGTTTTCAGTGAATACAATTATTAAACCGTAATCTTTTAAATTCATTGTGAAAAGCATACTAAAATTTAAGGTAAAACGTTAAAAATGCCTTTTTTGGTTTCAAAACTGCACCTTTTACTGACATTTTAGTAAGTTTTTTTATAGAATTTAAAGGATTACAATTGTAAAATTGTATTCACTGGAAACCTCAGATATTTTTATAAGTACCCATAGAAAGTTTTCAGATTCATCGTTTAAAGGATTGCTTGTATTAAAATGCTAGAAAGTAATGTTTAGTGTCATTTTTGAGCGCTGACCCTTAAAGATATCGATATCAATATTATAAGGTAACTATTCTAGAAGTGCAATCAATTTGAATACAACAGTCTGTGATATATATAATAACAATAAAACAAGGAAGAAAAACCAATGTTAGTAAAATGAAAAAGGACACAGTGTTTAAGACAAACTGTCAAATAAGAAGATGAAACAAAATACTGTTTAATCCAAAAATGTGCCAAAACTCTCACTATAGTGGGTAGTAAAGAAAGAAAGGGAGTTAATAACTTATCAAAAGTAATTGGATATCAGTTTTATGTCATAATTGAAAAATTCGTCCGAAAGTCGGAAGTTAGCAGTATTTTTCAGCAATCGAGGTCATGTTTCACATTAACGAAGAGAGGGGCGGGCTCTACAGACACTAAGAGAGCTTTTAATGTAGCCATTACAACGTAAAAATACCAAATACAAAATAAATGTATATAAGAACCTTTGTTCGCCGAGCGATTTATTTTCTCAAGCACTTCTCGTTGAATAACAACAGCCAGGAGCACAGAAATACGAGGAGAAATTCCGACAGAAAAAAAGTGTATCGAATTCCGTGCGGATAAATCTTCGCTTTGATATCTGCAACGGAGCGAGCGGAGACGGAGGTAATAGTATCAGGTGCGAAAAGTACTTCGAGTGAATCGACGTTTGCAAAGATACCGCCGCAGTCGTTAAGTTATCTGAATATCGAGTTAAGTGCTATCGTGGCGACTGTGCGATAAGGAGGTAGCTGTGGGAGGCTTCCATTACGTACATTAAAAATGTATAAAGATATATGACTACCCCCTGAAAGAGGGATGCGATAAATTTGTAAAAAAAAAAACTGTATTTCCGACTGTTAATAAAATGGATAATTCTTTAATATCCCAGCCTATAAAACCGCTTACGGACAAATTTTTTTTTAAGTACAAGGAATTCAATTCTCAGCCCAGCTCCATCATAAACATACAAACCAAAAGCTCCTTTATAAACAATATCATTACTCACCTTAAAAACAAGTTTAATTTAGTTTTTAATATGTGGATTCTATATCTTCAAATTTGTCATTTACTTATATTATTTTTATTTTTATTGTGTATGAACTATATTTTCGATATTAACATGTTACTATGTAGCTAAAATAACTACCTTTGCAAATTGCCATCCCAACACAGGCTTATGCCTAGTGGGACGGGCAATTTACCAACTGATAAAAAAATATATGTTTCAAGTAAAATAATAAATTAAAATAAAGCGAAGATTTTGTGTAATATCACCCTGAGGAGCCCTAGCACTAAACATCGATATGGATTTTTATCGACAATGCCGGTAATTTGGAACCGAGCCCGATTGCAGACTGCCAACGAACAAACGACAGTTCACATCGACTAAATGAAGCATGTTTAGTCGACGTAAGTTTTTAAATTAGCTTTAGCCGTATTTGATGACCAGATCTTAATAGCCAGATAATTTTCAAACAATCTCTTTTCCATCTCCTTCTCTTCCACACTACATTCAGCTTCACAGCATACCCCAATTGGGGGTGCCATAGTCCCACTGGCTATCGTGCGGAATTCACAATAAATAATATTCTGTCACAGAAGAGGGGTGAATACTTGAGTAAGGATATATGTTGAGAGGTACCTTTGCGAAACAGTGTAGTCAGTATTGCTGTCTTTATACTGACTCGATAGAAAGAGAAAAAGATATGTTAAAGGAAGTTGGATGACCTATAGGTTACCGCCCACATGGAATTCGAACATTTTTAATAAACATATTTGAACACATTAAACAAAACAATGTCAATACACCATTTAAATGATTTATAAAGTCCGAATATCACACAAACACTAGTAACAGAAGGTTTGCCTAAATAATGATTTAAGGTTTTGTTGATTTTATGTCTTTATGGTATATCATAAAAAATGTGAAAATTTTAAAGTTCGGTCAAAAATATTTAAAGTTGTTGAAATACCTCTGAAAAGAGATGTTTTATAATCTTTGTTTGGTCTTATTTGACTAACTAACTAACTAACCATCACGCCGTTTCCCCCCATGGGGTATGCAGAGAGGACGGACCGCCATATAACTCTGTCTCGGCACACACCCCTTGCTTCATTTACATTCATACATCGTCTCATACATACTCTTCTGTTATTCTGACTCTTCACATGACCCGAATCAAGTATTTGATTTACTTGATCGTGCCATATCTTTCTCGGGCGTCCTCGACTTCTTCTTCCATTCACTTTCGCATCATATATTCTTTTCACACTCCTTTCTTCGTTCATTCGCTCTACATGTCCAAACTACATGTCTTATTTGACCATTCACGCATAGCACATATCAGCATCAGGTTTGATTTATTTGTACCGCAAGTTTTTTACTCAACACACATGTAGGAAATAACCTCAACATCTGTTGACGTAAGTTATACGACTCGATGATGTGAATTAAGCGCGAACGGAGAACATTCTTACATACTTAGAAGTGCTACAATATTATATGAAGACTTTTCTGGTTTCTTTCTCTCACGGTTTACGACGCAAAAACCCGAAGAAATTGATTTATCGAAAATTTGTATTGGTTAGGTGAAAACATTTAGCTATCCCTCCGTGTATATTCCTACCCCAGGGGTGAATGTGTATGTAATTGAATACATTATTGAGATGTTTTTCGTTTCGTATTTTTTGAAGTTGGCAGCCCTAATTGTAAAACCGGTTGTGTGTGCCGATTCAGACAGTTAGATTCCGAAAGCGACAGAAACGTAACGGAGCGGCTGGGCGTATCTGCAAATCTCCGATAGCGATATTTCGATACATGAAATAATTCGAGGGGATATACTAAATGTAAACGACCCCACGTTAAATTCTGTCATTTCGGTGGTTTCGGGGGTCACCTTCAGAGCCAGTTTTGTTGATAATATTTACCACCTATCGTAAACATATCTCTTGTTAAAAATATCGCAGGTTCTATATTTTCTTATGATTTCTCTTCATAATAATAAAAACAGTGAACTTATACAGCGCAGTTTTGTGATTTTTCACCTCAAGTGCGCTTCATACTAAATTGAATATGCTGTGTCGGACGTATATGGTCCACGACAAATGTGTAGCGTTAAGATTATTTATATTATTTAGAAATGTTGATAAATCATTGTAATGTATATTTCTCCCGGCTTGATAAAGCCCGAATGACGCAAAGCAATCGCCTCTTCGGGGCAGGTCAGCCAGACTAAGGCAACAACAAGCGGGATGACGGGCGCGTAGCGCGGCTTGATCCCGGCCGGCCTATCGATCTTTGCGTGAGCGGTTCTGGGAGAAAATTAATCTGTCTAACCCTTTCACGGGGGCCAGGTTAATCACCCGGCCAAATAAAATATACCGGAGTGATAACTCGGCCCCCAGCTACACAACTGTCATGTTATTATGTATGTAAATGTTAGGATAAGTTAGTTATTAAGCATCAAGCCCCAAAAAACCGGGCATTATTTGTAATTTGAATATTTGTACTTCTTTTGTGAATCTAATAAAAATGATAGAGGGACGAAATAAAGTTGAGGTGAAAGCTGGTGGAAAGGAGAAGGGGATAGGTTGCTAAAATCTATCCCACAAAATTGCCAGCGACCCGGAAAGAGAGAGAAAGGGGGAAACAAAATTCCCCCATACAAATCTCCCAAATCCGTGGTCGCGCTCTGGAGCGCAATATAAATTGCGCAAAAACCAGAGGAAGGCAGATCACAAGCATCCTTCGCCAGCATCACTTCATCTTGACTTCTCTTCGCCCTGACATCGCCTTCAACTTGACTCCTGCCTTTTGTTCTGACCATCGCCTGCCCCCCTGGACCGCCTGACTACAACTTTCTCCGGACCACGCCGCAGCATCTTCACTTGAAAGCCGAGGCCCTACAAGTTGACCCGTCGTCTCCCTTACAACGAGACGACCCCTTGGAGCACTTCACAGATTGGGACCGCCACCCTGTTACAGTTTATTTGTGTACCTGATCACGTCGGGTACATATGCTAATAAGACTAACTAACACGGAGAAAATTAAAATTACAACAGCAACTATTGTTAGAACGACGACATAAATTCATTATATATACTGAAAGTAAGAATTGTAATGGTAGATTAGTATTGCCCCTGTGAAAGAGCTCCATTTCGAAAACGTTGCTTGAATTGGCTTTGGCTGTGTATGGTGACCAGATCTGAAAATGCCAGGTAATTTCCAACCTTTCTCTTCTCCTCTCCACTACCTTCAGCCTCATAATATAATTCTTCACCCTCAGAATAGGAGATCCTATGGTCCTACTGGCTCCAAACGGTTGATAGCAGTTGGGACTCTTGTGCGGTATTCACTGAAATAGAAATATTCTGTGCATATCCAGATTCCAACGAACTTTCCCCATTCTCTTTTCCCTGCAATATAAACTAACCATCATGCCGTTTCTCCAGAGGAGTAGGCAGAGAGGACGGACTGCCATATAACTGTGTCTTGGCACACACTCCTTGCTTCATTCGAATCCATAGATCGTCTCATTCATACTCTTCTGTTATTCTGACTCTTCACATGACCCGATTCAAGTATTTGATTTATTTGATCGTGCCATGTCTTCCTCGGGCGTCCCCGACTCCTTCTTCCATCATTTTTGTATCAAATATTATTTCAACACTCTTATCTTCATTAATTCGCTCTACATGCCCAAACTATCTAAACGTCCCTCTGTTGATTCTATTTATAACGCTTACATCAGCCTTGAATTATTTCCGGATATCCACAGTTTTAACACGGCCGTACTTGGTTTTACCGCACATACGCCTCAGGTATCTTATTTCTACAGCATTCAGTCTACTTTAATCCTATCTCTGCCAGATCCATGCCTCACTGTCATACATCAGAGTTGATATAGCCACTCCATTGTGGACTGCATGCTTCGCTTCTTTGGACATTTTTTTTATTTGCGGCAACAGCGTTCAGTCCTCCATTAATAGAGTTTCCTACATTCACCCTTCTTTCAATATCTTCGATTACAATGATTACAAGATGACTCGATCGAAAGATTACCATGTTTGTTTAAAGCAGTTTCATTTTGGCTTAACATAGTAAGATAAACGAAATACTTAATTTAAATTACAAAAATTATTAACGTTCAGCCGGTCTCAGAAGCATCCTTCCTTCGTCTGGACAAATGTTAAATTAACAAAGGGAAATAATTCATCCATTTGATTGTATTTCTTCCTTGGAATATCTCTGATCCGTCCTTAAAAAAGCTCGATATAAAAACAACGAAGGCCATATTGAGGAAAAACGTCAACCCAAAAGCGCTTAGCGTAATGGTACAATTTGACCTTTGCCTGATTTATGCTCGCAATCCGAATCGAAAGGGCTCACTTCCACTCACAGATTTCAATTACTCTTGCTAAGTGGCTTAGATATGTTAACACGGCTCGTGTATTTGAGTGCGCAAGGTTAAAGCCTCTAATACGTAAATGCGTTCAGTTTTGAATTTAAACGTGGGGCGAAACGATTTCCCTTCACATGTAAATTCCATCTGGGGCTTACAAACTTCAAGGATTCACGCAAAGAATTGCTCAACCGTTTAGATCACCCTATGTCATAAAATCGTACATATATTTCAAATTTTTTCGTTCAATATATGGATTTGGATTTGTCGCCTTGAATCCAGACTGTATTATTTACATTAAAAGACAAGATAGGGTCCCAAAAAACTTTTATTTTAAAGAAATTAAAAAATAACTTTGTATAAGGCCACGGATATTTATTTAGGGTACAGAATTAAACTAACAAAAATACAAAGTGTGCGGTTATATATACATACAGAGGGAGAACCAAAACATAAAATAAAATAACAGAACACCGAGAAAACAGTGGGATAACATTTAAATTATAACAGAGGAACATAGAAAAGAAACAGATAATATCAATTGAAGGAGACAAGACATCAACTGAAAAGGTGATTAAAGAATAAAGATAAATTTTATGAGTGTACGGGAAGTATAAAAATATAATTTTAATTTGTCCAGTAGTCCAATATTAGGTATATTTCCTGCAAATATACGTTTTATATGGCCCTCATTATAAAGTATTTAACGAATATAAATGTAATCGTCTCATGTCTTTTTCGAGCGTCCCCGACATCTTCTTTCATTATCTTGCGCCATACATATTCTCCCGATACTAACGCAATGTAAAAAAAACGCAAATATACGTAGTCTAGAGGCCCTTACTATAAAGTATTAAACGAATATAAATAAGAAATTTAAACATGTAAAAAATGCATTTGTATATTGATTTCTAGCTTGAATCTTCGATTGAATCTTAGATTTTGAAATACTTACAACAATTCGGTCGGTAGAGTGGAGGGTCATTAAATAAACATTGCATTAATTAAATGAAACAATTAATCTATTGAGGCGCCATCTAGCCGCAGAGAATGTCACTAATTAGTGGCGTGATTAAAACACAGCCGAGGGTTTGTTCCAAATTTAAAACATCATTAGTGCTGAAATACCATGCTAGATGTCGAATTTATGCTAGAAAATGTGGCTCTGACTTTAAAATGTAGAAAAGCTGAAAGTCCAAAGGCGGTAGTATGTTGGCTTCTAAAATTCAAACTAGCCTCGGGCGACTGGGGCAGCGAGTGCAGTTTTGTACAGATTTGCAAGGTTATTTTATTCATGCATTAGTCGCTCTTAATGGGCAGCGTGATTTGGTGGACCGTCCAAAAATTTACAGGATTTGTGTAAGGAAAAGGTTTTGTTTTGTTTTTAAGACCTATTTAAGCGTAAAAATAAATATGAAGAAATTTATCTTTGCATGGTTTGGACACATTATCACGGAGTCGATGAACGAATGCGTTTGAAAATAATATACTCTATCCTTGTTACTTACAACAATTTATGCATCTAAAGTCTCCAGTCGAGAAGGAGAGCGTACAAAATATTACATAATTTGATAGACAGTTCATACCTCCTGGAATGCTATAAGTTGTTGTGCCAAACGACTACTGCCAGGGGCGACACCGCGATCTGCTGTGTATTCCACATGGCAGAACAGACGTGTTGGCTCAGCACACCACGACTCGGGGTATGGTGCTACTAAATTACACGTATTTTGATATCTTCAACATAAACCTTGAAGATTTCAAGAGACATTTTAACAATATCTCTTAATTCATTTGCTATTTTATGTTACTTTTCATGTGTATTGTAAATGGACGCAGTCTGTAAGACACAATAAATAAAATTAAACAACAGTTGTAAAGCCATTTTAAATAAGTTTAGTGTAAATGATCATCACAACACAAAGACTTGTGACTTCAAAATATGTGAATTTAGGTATTAGAAATAAATTGAGCCGGCTACATGCCTATTCAAAGTTAAATTCGTAGCTCACTACACTACGACGTGTCGTGCAAGTGATGAAAGAAGAAGTCAATGACGTTCCAGGAAAACATGTACGAACGAGATCATATTAGAAAGCATGACCAATGTAAGCGTAATTAACAATGCTAAATGGACGCAAGAGGAGTGGGTAAAAGTAAAAAATCGAAGAACACACAAAAACGTGACTAACCTTTCCAGTTGTCAAAAATAAACCACTAATCCGAAATGGCTGATAATGCTAACATATGATAAACATATGTGTACCAACATAACAAAAAAAAAAACGATAGTCGAATGTACATAGCCCGCAAAAATTCAAAATTCACCTTTTCTTTTGAACAGGCCATATATATATTTTTTTCTTTGTCACATTATACGTATTATTATATTTTATATGTTACGCTACTTCTTCCTTTATATTCATATAACTCCTTCGATATATCTTATCTAATTATATGTAAGGCGTAAATAAATAATTTCAGTGTCTTTTGTCACGCTATGCATGTACCTTACCTACACGTTTTTTACCTTTCTTTATTCTTTGTATAGCTTAACTAATTTATCTGTATTACTTTCTACTTTACCATTATGTATTAATCTCTTAAATTGTTTGGCGAATAACTGTATTTTTGAGATCTTTATCAAGATCAAATAAACATTGATTTAATTTTCATTTACAAAATTATTAATTGTTTTATTGACTCACCTTTTCTGTTGCAACTTATCCAGTTCAACATTTCTTGCCGTAGACTCAGAAACAATAAATTGCTGTTCCTCAATCATCACAATACTAATTACGGGTATAATTCTCCAATGTCCAGAATGTCAAGACTTGTTAACTCAAGCCATGGTCTTGAACGTTCTCTATTATGTTTATTTTGTTCTTTTTTTGTCATCGCTTCATTTATTATTATTGATGTGCTATTCCTTCTCTGTTGCTCTTTTTTCCATTTCGTGTATGTTTTTTTGTAATTGAACTTGAGTCCGTTAATTTATAAATAAATTAATAAATTCCAACATAGCTGAGTATCCCTACGGCGAAATTGTGTAATGTTTAGTTATTTATTATGTTATGCAGATGATATGAAAATTTGAAATAGAATAAAAGAAAATATTTCAGATACTCGCTTTTTTACTGTCTGTGGCAAAATATACATTCTTGCACGAATAAATAAGTGTCGTGTTCATTAAATGTGATAATTCGTGTTTCATAGAATTCACACTAATAGAAATCGAACCCTTACCCTTGGATTTCAATTTTTGAGAGTCATAACACGAACATCAGAAACTTAATGCATACTACCTATAAATTGCAAAGTTTTGTTTAAACCGTAACAGAGTGGAAAATATTCCCCAAGAATGTTGTATAAAATATTACACCCGCAGTAATTTAAGTTTCATATATTAACGTTAAAGAAAGGCTATTTTATGGCGATAATTATTTATTCCAAGAAAGTAGAGGTTCTATGAAGTGGGAGTTACTGCTTTCATTTAAACAGATACGTTTCATTTTAAATAATCTTGGAAAACATTCCGCACATCCGGTCCGCCGCAGCCTGGAGGAAATAGGGGGAAGTGCCATGCTTGGGTGAATTGATAAAATAACTAATTATCACGCCATTCCCCTTGGGGGTAGGTAGAGAAGATGGACCGCAATATTCACATGCATAAATCGTATCATACAAACTCTTCTGTTATTGTGACTCTTGACATGGTCCGATTCAACACTCATTACGCTTTTATCGGCCTGGCGTTCTTTATATATATATATATATATATACATATCGTTCTTTACATATATATTATATATAAAGAACGAATAAGCAGCAATAAAGCTTTCTGTTTAAATGCAGTTTCACTGTCCGAAAAATGTCGATATTCGAAGCGATTCGATTCAACAGCAAGAGTGCCCTCCCCACCGGCATGACCATTGGCAAGTTAGTCCTGCAGGCCGGGAGATAAAACAATCTATGCTGTCGATGACGGCGATAAACATCGGGAACATAAAAGTTAATGCTCTCCATGATAGCCAAGTTTTCGAAACATTTACGTATCAATTTGAAGAAATGGGTGACGATGTACACATCCCTTCTGACCCGCAGATAGTTCGTTCCGAGCATACCCAAGATAAAGTCAGTCGGATAGAGCCACGGGTAGTAACCGTAAGATAAACACAAAATAAACAACGGTAATTGCAGGCTCATATTTACAGATATTGTAAACTATTATACTGTCAAAAAGGTCCAGAATGGTGGGACAAAATAACAAGAATTAAAGAATTAGCACGACATATCTTGTATCGTCGCCGGAAAGGCAAAAGGGCTGAAGCGTCATTTTGGTAGGTTTACATCAGAGAAATTGACAGTTTTCTCTACAATATTGTTGGATTTCGAAAAAAAAGTTACTTCAGGTAAATCAATGCTCTCGCTGAGTTACTTGAACCGGCAAAGACCTAAAAAAATTCCCAACATTTTATCGCTTGAGTCAAGCCTTCTACCAAATGGTAAATATATTTAAGATGGCTGGAGGGCCACAAAAGTCTTTAGAATCAAACGAGAGTCAAAGCGTTTGATGCAGACAAAAAAACTGATTAAAACTGAATATTCAACTAATTTTTAACCAAAGTATCGCTTATGCCCTTTTTCCTTTCCAGCAACGTTATACTGTACATCCGAAATAAAATATAAGTTAATAACTATAATAAAGACGAATATAAGCCACCAAAAGAAAGTTATTCCGAAAAGGAGAACATCATTTTAATAAAGTTGATTTTAGGAGACTCGAAGTAATGGTGCAAAGTACGACTAAAATCCAATAGATAAGCGAAGAGAAAGCTTTTAGATTCTTAGTATTGATTTATCTACTTAACGAAAATCTTCGTCATTATAAAATATATTAAATTATGTACTAATAGGGTATTTTGTGAAATAGTGTATTATTATATTTTAATTTATCATCTCTAGATACGATTCTCCGGTAAAAAGGTATTAGATAAATCAGAAGGCATTATTCGCGATTCTAAGATTTCGTTAAGCTCTATACTTCCAATGCGAAATTATTTTAGGTTTCTTGGTACTATGTTATACATATTAAAAATTCACAGAAATTTCTGAAACTGAGAAGAGTCAAAAAGTATATACGGAGTCAAATACTCACTCTATTTTTGTTCATGAAAACTCTAACGCAGTATGAAATATAATTTTTTATATTTTTCCATACAAAAAACGTTGCTAGTATACAGAAAAATCAATATTTTGAAATCTATCATTCCTGTAGCCAAGCACGTAAGAAGGGTAAAAAATAAAATTATCGAAAGCCAAATCGTCAGAATATAAAGCACGCATTATATTTGACTATCTGAATTCAGGGGGTGTTTTTTTATAGCAATACAAAAACATTTCATTCATAATAACATTTCATTATTATGCAGGTGTGAATTTTTCGTAAAAAGGAGAAAAAAGGGAGCCCCATTAAATCGAATTCGACAGGTTGCCCCCATCTCCTCTGTGGAACATTTGCATCCAATTTAACCCGAAGCCGAAATGTTTTTCTTTCTATCCTATATTATAAGGCTCTGTAGGGCGGTTTATGGTGTGGTGCAGGAAAGATGACGCGAACCTTTAGCGCAGAACGTTATTTTTACAGTGTTTTTTTTTAACGTAAGGATAAAGGAATAGTGTAACTAACTAGCCGCACATACGCCTCAGGGATCTAATTTATACAGTAGTCTACTTTCGTATTTCCTCTCTAGATATGTGAAACTGAAGATCTTCCATACTGTCAGAAATCAGCATATAATGGGCAACATACTTTCAGATTTTTCATTTTTGCGCCCAAGCCTACACTTTTCAATCATTGCATACAACTATCCATGTACAGATTAAACAGCCTTGTTGTTAGATCTGAAGCTGCGATAAAACACCGAATGTGTTCTCAGCTTCAGATGAATTTGGAAAATAGTGGACTGTAAACGATAAACTATACTACTTGATGGAAGTGTCTCATTGTACCTCGTGAAAGATTATAGAATGAAGGAAAAATGGGAAACCAATCGCTCACCGATGAAGATGAATTTATTTTTACACATTTGTATTATTAACGAAATGCAACAAAATGCCACACTTATTTTGCATTATTTGGAGAACAAAACAACAAACCAACGATCAAGCGAAAAACCAACGAGAAACACGTTTTCCAACATCAAAACTCTTCTGATTGATTGTCAATTGTTTCGAGCGCGGTGCTGCTGAATACGGAGACTGAATATTGCAAAATGGTTGGATAGTTAGGAACGGGTGAAAAACACGAAGGTGAACACGAAAACCTAACAAATTATCACTTTGAAATCCAACATTTGTTTAACACCTTTTGTGATTTTGAACTAAAAAATATGATCAGTGTCAAAAAAAGTTACGTTAAACCTTCATTACTAAACGGTGCTACATAAAATGAAGGATAATACAATAAGAAACTTGTAAATGGTTTCAACTGAAAAGTTGTATGATCCCTGCTGTGGGAAGTGCTGAAAGTATTGGCGTGTTTTCGGGTTCGTCTTTTCAATGCGCCCGACGCCAAATGCATTCTCACTGTCTTTGTTTACGTACCAAATACGCGATATTAAAAGGAGAAATATGTTCAGCGCATTCCCAGGCCCGAGGAGGATTGATATTCCCTTCAGTTGATTGCGAGAATGCTGAAAACTGAGTAATGGCAACACACATTTTACTAAGGCCAAAACATTGGGGATAATGAAACGAATGACTGTATTTGACAGCCGAATATGGAAACGATTTAATAGCTAATTAATAATAATAATAATAATTGGAAAAACAACCTGTTAGAATCAAAGAAAATCTTAAATGCTTAAATAACCACCTTATTGAAAAATATCATACCTTCAATAAAAGCTGAAGCTACTCCGGTGCTCATTTTCTCCATAAAAATGGTCCTGGCGACAGATTAAATAATTTAGAAAACCCGTTCAAAGTGATAGCCATATTCTTAATAAACGGTTAAATTTATTTTGCCTCTTTCATTTCATATAATCCGTTTCTCTCTCTCTCTGTTCTTTTGTAATAATTTGAATGTTATTCTATTGTATTTTCACAGTTCTCTTATTTTATTTTATATTGTGTTCTCCCTCTGTATGTATAAGTATATCGTCGTCAACGCGAAAATACCTCATATGTGTCAAAAGCGTAGTTTTTCAGGAGAAAATTAAAAAACTGATTTTTGAGTTTTAGATGCAATATTGTATTTTCACTAAAAATATTATTTCATTTCACTACTTGTAGTACAAATTAAAACTCTACGCAATGTCATATTTAACTCATTTTTGTAAAGTGGACCACACAGGAGGTATTTTCGCGTTGACGACGATATGTAAACACTATGTATTTTTTTGTTAAGTTTCATTTTGTACCCTGATGATGCTTAGGCTAAGCGAAACTGGTCGGCCATAAAAATTAACCTAACATGTGGTCTTATACAAAGTTATTATTTTTTCCTTTTCATTAATAATAATATTTTGATCATTTATTTGGGGCCGTTTTCGTGAAAAATTAGCTCAAAGGCGTCGTACAAATCTTAATTCCTAGTTTATATTAATATTTATTTGAACCTTTTCTTAAATAATAAAGCTTTAAAGTGAAATATGTACTAATCATAAAACACGTACAAAAACCAGTTGGAAAGTTACACTATCTGTCGCTTCTTTCCACCTGTATTATGCCATAAAATATGATACTTGTAATAAATGATGTGGTACAAGGTACAATAATCTGCAATGTCGCATCTTCAGTTTGCAAAAATAAACACTGACAAGTGACAGCGACAGTGAAGGTGACAGTGATGGCCCGATATAGAGAATGTTTTCACAGTGAAAAAGTTTGCTACTTTTCCCAAACGAAACACGTGAGCTGTTGCTAAACGTTAAAATAATCTTTTAAATTGTTTTAAGTTGATAGTATTTTTTTTACTTCGACATTTATTTCATTCAATGATTTCTACTGTAATAAGGAAGTTGAGTGAAAAAAATTGACTTAAAAAAAATATGTGCATGTAAATCGAAAAACACCGATTTAGAATATATATATATTTGTATAATTCCAAATTATTATTCTTATAATTAATAAATGTTTCTTGAAAATTGGTTAAAGCGCCATAAAATAGAAACGTTTCATGATTGGTCGAACGAACTCCTACGACAAATGTACCGTTTACGTACGATGTAATGCCGCCTTCGTGGCGTTACACCATTTTTTTACGTAAAACTTAATTTCTTGTAATGATGATAAATTGCAGCAATGCTTTTATTTTTACACATCAGTACGAAGCAATAGTAGTACGTATTATCTCCTGGCATTTTATAAGGTTTTGTTAAATTAAAAGCGGTAAAATTGAATAAAAACACAAACTAACAAAGTACGCCACTGACAGCTGGATAACGACAGTTTGCGATGTCAAAGATAAATACCGTGTAATGCCCTTCTGACGGTACGGAATACGTCACGCACCCCCCCCCGCTCCATACCTCTGAAGTATTTTCGTTTTGGCAGCGTTTAAAAAATTCAAACTTTGAGAATTAATTTGACTATGAAAACAAAATTTTAAAAAAATATTAGTATTAAAGTTTGAAGGTGGATATTGATAAAAAAATGGACTCAAATTTCTTATTAAGCATCCTTAAGGCACATTGCAGAGAGGCAGATACTCTCAGTATCGCACTGGTGAAATACCACCATTCACAATCGAACGTTGCTTGAAATGACTTTAGCCGTATTTGGTGAACATACCTGAAAAGCGAAGTACTTCCCAACGTACCCCTTTCCCATAACTTTCCCTTCCTCACTCTCTTTCGCCTCATAACATACTCCAGTAAGGGAGACCATAGTTCCACCAGATGATGGCAGTTGGAACTTCAGTGCGATATTCATTATTTCTAATTTTGAAACTGTTAATTCGTTATTATTTAAATACCAAAGAAAAATGTAATCTGGTATTTTTGTCGCAGACATCTAAGGGGAAATCTACAAAAAATGTGTACCTATTATTATTATTTTATGATATTTTACCAAACCACCAATGCAAATATACCTTCTACAAAATACATTAACCAAAAAGACACAGGGAAATCAAACAGTAAATTCAAAAATAGCCAACTGTTAAAAATAAAGTTGACAACTATAGATATTATATAATTTTAAAAAAAAACCACAAACGCATCTAACGCACCCCGTGTAAGCCGTCTCCCAGAAGGTAATAAAACTACCCGAATGTATTTTTGAAGAAATGGCAAAGCCACCTCTGTCAGCCATAAAACTAAAATCCTTAAGTCACAGAGTCTAATAAAAACATCATTATTATTAACCTCACATACTTAAGTCCTTAAGTCACACTATGAATATCAATATCTATCCCTTCCGGACCTAATAGTATATATTCCATAGACTTACTTAAAATTGTACCAGTCTGAAGATGCCCGTCATAAGATGAAACCGGTCAGGTCTTAAATAAAAAAAATAATGGAATAAAGTTAAAAAATTGGCATTATTAAAATCATGCGATATTCATATTAAAAAAAGGTTAATTTTTCAACATTAACTCCACACAGGAGGCCCCGAGGGAAATAATTTTCTTCAGGGCCTATGTCATGAATCTCATGAGGAAAGGAAAAATTGAGCCTAGTTCTAGAAAAGGGCCATGCTGTAGAAGGGAGGAAACACAGAGGCCGGCAAATCATTCCATAGTCGATCTGTTGAATACAAGAACAAGTCGTAGAAGCGACCTGTTCTCCTGTGTCCAATGTTAATCGTGTACAAATGTTGAGAGCGCGTTTAGCGACTTTCTGTGCCATTTTGGGGCCGTCAATAATATACAGAAATACTCAGAGCAATAATATACAAGAGGGAGCGCTGCTTTAGTCGGTTTTTATGAGTTTTGCCGGACTCGGCTAGACCTGGGCGTGGCTAAGACTAGGGCTAGGGTATTTATACATCCGTTTATAGCACATGTCGGCAAAATGTTTTTGTTTATTCGTATTAGCACTTTTTCATAGTATTGTTATAAACAAAAATATAGCGTATAACCTAAAAAAACGTTGAGTTATGTCCATTTATGTCTCATAAAAAGAAAATTCTTACAATACTTTAAAACGGTGTGATAATTTGGGAAATTTTGTTGTCTCTTTCTTTCTCATGGTGTACGATGAAAAACCCGGAGAAAGTGATTTATCCCAAATTTGTATAGGTTGGGTAAAAATAATTAGCTCTCTCTCCATATATTGTTACTCCAAGGGTGCACATGACAAAAGGTCATTGGCGTACATCAAAAACAAAGCTGGAGATTTGTTAATAAATCAATAGTCCGGTAAGTAGGGACCACTCGGCTAGCAGTCGGAGAAACCCACTTACTCGCGGAAAGGCCAAGACCATAAATCTTAGGATTACGTTACATGATATTTCAATTTTACATATTAAATTACCATTCAGCGTCCATTGTTCGCTATATCAAACATTTCGCCGTAACGAGGATTGTTACAAGGAGGCGCCTCGCTTGTTCCCTCGAGACGACCTCCATCCGCCTAATCACGTTTCGCTATAGCGGAGGAAGAATAATAATTATACGGGGCCGAGATGTTTAATAGTAAATGGAACATGGCGGCCAGCTGAATTATTACCTAATTAGAGATAGACTACTACTAATTGCCTCGGCATTGTCACCCACCACTATTTATACCAAACACGTGTCGTTGTAAGCGGGTCAAATAAATAAAAAAACAACATATTTTTTTACAATGAATACGTGTTATCACCTTAGAGCAATAATACGCCAGAAGAGAGCGCTAGTGTAGTCAGTATTTATGATTTTCGACTGACTGGGGAGTGGCTAGGGCTAGGGTATTTATACTTCCATTCATAGCACATATCGACATAATGTTTTTGTATATTTTTATACCCACTATTTTACAGTATTGCTATAAACAAAAATGTAGGATATTACCTAAAAACCCGTAGAGTTCTGTCCTGTTATGTTACATAATAAAACGTAGTGGGCGGAGTCGCCGGAGACCCGGAAGACATAGAACATGCTTAAATACCTAAAAGCGGAGCTATATTGTGGGAGAACTTGTCTTATCTCTTTCTCTCTCACGGGTTACGACGTAAAAAACCCGGAGAAAGTGATTAATCGTAAATTTGTATAGGTCATGTAAAAATGTGTTTAGCTCTCTCTCCATATATATTTATTGCTCTGAGGTTGTCACCATCGCAGTCAGCTATAAATCCACCAGCGAGATGGGCTCGCGAGGTGTCCAGTGTGTTGTTTGCATCGGTTTATTTTGATTTACCCCTCTCGCACTCTGTCACCCCGGGGGCTCGAGCCGAGAGGAATACGAGAATGCGTAATGTATTTTAAACGTGGTTTGATATTGATCAATTCGACATGCATTCAGGTCATATCTCTTTGGAAAAACTTTGACAGAAAGCTAGCACATGTGAATTTTTAATATATTTTTTTATAGTTCATACCGCACAAGAGTCCCAACTGATCGGAACCGTCTGGAGCCAGTGGGACTGTGGCATCCCCAATTAGGGTGTGTTGAGAGGCTGGAGGTAGTGGGGAGGAGAAGAAAATGGGAAAGAAGAAGGTTGAGAAACTAACTAACTAACTAACCATCACGCCGTTTCCCCGTAGGGGTAGGCAGAGAGGACGGACCGCCATATAACTCTGTCTTGGCACACACTCCTTGCTTCATTTACATTCATACATCGTCTCATACATACTCTTCTGTTATTCTGACTCTTCACATGACCCGATTCAAGTATTTGATTTACTTGATCGTGCCATGTCTTTCTCGGGCGTCCTCGACTTCTTCCATTCACTTTCGCATCATATATTCTTTTCACACTCCTTTCTTCGTTCATTTGCTCTACATGCCCAAACCATCTAAGCGTCTCTTTCTTGATCCTATTCATTACGCTCACATCAGCCTTGCATTCTTTCCGGATATCCACATTTTAAATACGATCATACATGGTTTTACCGCACATACGTCTCAAAGATCTCATTTCCACAGCATTCAGTCTACTTTCATCCTTCCTCTGCCAGTTCCAACGCTCACTGCCATACATCAGGGTTGGTGTAAGTACTCCATTGTGGACTACTAGCTTCACTTCTTTGGGCAATTTCTTATTTGCGCCAACAGCTTTCAGTCTTCCATTCATGGAGTTTCCTGCATTCACCCTTCTTTCAATATCAAGGTTGAGAAGCACCTGGTTATTCAGATTTGGACTTTTCATTCATCGCGTATTAAAAAAACATTAAAATACGAGAATGATTTCATCTCATCCTTATTAACACTTTTTTTGTTATTCTAAGGTTGTTTATAAAATCAAGAAAAAAAACATGATTCAATTACCTTGAAGAAATTTAGGGCGGTTCTGATTTCCAACTATATACTGAAGATCTAAAAACAGATCAGAAAAATATGTGTGAAGGATGCATACATTTGAATAAAGGAAGGAGTGTGGTCAAACGGCGTGACGGTTAGTTAGTTAGACAAATAATGAAAATTATCGTTGTAATCAAAACTAATATGGATATATTGTACCGTGAATTTAATTAAAATGTCTCTCATTCTTTATTCACTCTGCCGCTGCATGAACAATAATTAATTAAACATCCTTTTTTTGGAGCCATTAAACACCTCCAAATTTCCTTCCCATTCTTAAATTTGTCACAAATTCAATTCGAGTTTCACTACAGTTTCAAGTAACTAACTAACTGATTGACTAATCGTCGCGCCGTTCCAAGGGGTAGGAAGAGAGGATGGAGCGCGACAAAACTATGTCTTGGCACACTTTCTTTGCTTAATTCACATTCATAAACCGTCTGATACATTCTCTTCTGTTATTCTGACTCTTGACATGACCCGACTCAAGTAGTATCATTTTATTTTTATTTTTATTTATATAAATACCGCACAAGAGTCTCAACTGCTCCCAACCATCTAGAGCCAGTGAGACTATGGCATCCCCAAATAGGGTATGTTGTGAGGCTGAAGGTAGTAGGGAGGGGAAGGAGATTGGGAAGAAGAAGGTTGGGAAGTACCTGGCTATTCAGATCTGGTTACCAAACACAGCTAAAGCCATTTCAAGATACTGAATGGTGATCTTTCACCAGGGCGATACTTAGAGTATCTACCACTCTGGAACGTGCCGCAAATATACTTTTATTTTTATTTTTATACGAATAAAATGTGTTATGACACATATTAATTAAATAAAAGTTATTGGCGCACGCCGGGTTTGAGCCCGCGACCTTTGTATTCGTAGTCGAACGTCTTACCACTCGACCACGGAGGCCATGCTTATCTCGGGCGTCCCCTACTTCTCCCACCAGTTTCAGGTAAATTATATTACTGATACATACTCAACTAACTAACATAAAAGTAACATCAGAGAATATTTTCGTAATAGGCATTGAAATGGTAAAACAAAAAGATTTCAACTATAATACGAAAGATAAATCCACCCCAAGATTTATTAATACCGAAGTCGAATCAATAAATGTACCAGCCTAGAGATGATCGTAAAATGTTGAAAATAGTTCGTTTTTAATCTAAAAAAAAAAAAGAATGGAAAAAAGTTTTAAAAATATTTTTTTTTTTTGTAATACTTTTATTATACCATAAAAACTAATCGAAACATTTTTATCCAATTAATATATTTGTTTTTAATGGAGTTTTTTTTCTATGCCTGAAAACCCACCCCCAAATGTATTGCCAGTATTAATGTTTGCTACCACTTGCTTATTCACGAAGGCCAACTGTAATTCACACCCTTAATAATTCAACCAAATTCATTTAGAAAATGTCTAAATGTTTCGACACAGTATAAATGAATAAATTATTTCCAATATTCGACTGAAAAACTAAAGCGTTAATGGGTGGAAAAGCATATTTCGATTTGAATATAAAAATATCTTAAAGAAACATTGTTCATTAATTACCGATGATTGCCAGTACCAACACATGTAATTATTTTAAAAGTCTATTCTTACATGATTAAAGTTAAAAACATAATGATTGTGTGGATAAAAAGTTGTGACCAGTCCTTCACAACAGTCGGAGTAGCAGAATTGTTTTAAAAATTTTGTTGTACCCCGAAAAAGCCTAGTAAAGAATTCGAAAAGCGAGCTATGAAAGGTATAATAATAGTAATAATACATGGATGAGTGCCAGTTGCAAAAAATATGTTTATGCTAATTTCAATACATGTAACAATGAAAACACAACCCCAAAATCGATTGGATGTCCAAAATTTCACGCGTGAGATCTGGTCCAATAACTATAAATAAAATTATTCAAGAGGTATTTGCACGGATAGCAGTCGAACGGGCCAAGTTCTATAATCATAGCGATTAGGTCTATTTAGGGTTTAGACTTCTTTTAAAACAAAACACACCGGTAATCTGACTGGGAAAGGCGTCCGTAGACCGAAAAAGTTGATAATCCCTGCCTTAGAAGCACGCGTTATCACTTAATCGAATTGTTTGACCAAAAAATATCCTTGAACTCAAAACTCCGCCGGCATACCTCAGGGCTCTTATTCGAGGCCAGTTACAACACGCTTAAGGGATTATTTGAATAAACATCCCTTATCGGGTGATTCAACAACCCTTAATGGGGGGATTAATTTTAATAATGGCCGGTATTATCATTTTCACTGTATTGAACACGAAATTAATAAAAGTTTTTTCGATAAGTAATATAGATTGTGAAGTTGATATAATGATGAGAATAATTTGATGTGGGTTTTATTTAATACATTTTATAGGTTTATTATATTAGCGTATTAAAATGTACGATTTTCGTTTTTACTAGAATAAAAATAATAAAAGTTTTGTGATTATTATTCTTGGACAATTTTGTTTTAATTATCCCGTTGCGCCAAAAGTAATATTATAAAAGGTGCTTTATTTGCTTTTTATTGCAGGATAGAGCCAGAAGAAAAATAAACATTTTTAATGGAAGTTCTTGAGATAAGACTTGAGTTAAGTATTATAATTAACTTGTATTATTCTTATTGAAAATTGAAACGGGTTTCACATCTGATACGGACGAAAATTTAGGCCATAGTCAAGGAACTTGCCGCTCTATTACGAAATTCGTCTGATTATCTTGATACATTTTTACATTGCTGTCTAACAGAATAATTACATTGATGTTATACATTTTTTATTATGCTTGTAGTGTTGATTATAATTGGACGTAGTTATGCAGAAAACGTCCAACCCCAAAAAGAGGAAACTGAGAAAACGGCATTTGAAAATATGACGATAAAAAAACCATTAATATGCGTAATCAGCATTTGTAAAGTGAAAATCAGTGTTTTTTTTCTTTATAAGCATTAGTTTAAATAGGTTATTTATAATCTATCAATGTTTATTAAAAAATGTACTCCTTATGTTGTCCTACATTTTATAATATTTTTACTTCAGTTTAAGTCAAATATCTGCAATGTGCGTTAGTCAAATATTGAATTATTAAAAATCTATTGCATTTGGAGCTTAGATGTTTTCAGCAGTTAGAAATCTATAGGAAAACATCGATTTTGACAAACTGTAGGTTGGATGCTTTCTGCATAACTACGTCCAATTACAGGTGAGCGGGTCTTTAACGATTATTTAGTGAGACGGCAGAATTTGAACGTTAAAAATCTGAGATTAGGTCGAACAAATTAATTCGTTTCATGACTGCCTAAAATTACCCAAGATTTGTAGGTGTTTAATGGCTCCAAAAAACGGATGTTTAATTAATTATTGTTCATGCAGCGGCGGAGTGAATAAATAATGAAGGTGTTAGAACTAAACGTCCGTACAAACAAAGAGGAAGCATTTAATTCTATTACCAAAGCCACACAGAATACACGGTCAAGATAGAAACGTCAAAGACCAAACGAATAAAGCTAACAAAATCCTTTGAGCTTTGATGAAAAACGAATCTGACAAAATACGAATGAAAATCATCATCTATAAAAAACAAAAAAAAAAATCATAGGAAAACAAAACATGTATAGTCTAAAAGAACACGACGAGGGCCTCCACGGTCGAGTGGTAAAACGCTCGACTACAAATCTAAAGGTAGCGGGTTCTAACGAGGCGTGCCCAAATAACTTTCAATCAATTAATATGTGTCATGACACATTTAATTCATATAAAATAATAATTAGTATATTTGCGGCACGATCCAGAATGGTAGATATTCTACTAAGTCTCTTCTTGGTGAAAGACCACCATTCAGAATCGAAACGTTGCTTGAAATGACTTTGGCCGTGTTTGGTGATCAGATCTGTATATAATAGCCAGGTAGTTTCCAAACCTCCTCTTCCCCATCTCCTGCCCTTCGCCACTACCTTTAGCCTTACAACATACCCCGATTGGGGATGCCATAGTTTTACTGGCCCTAGACGGTTGGAATCAGTTGGGACCTTAGAGTACATAGAGTGGTATCTATCCAAGGCAGTGTAGTCACTAGACTCGGCAGGCCTGGGCGTGGCGAAGACTAAGGCTAGAGTATTAATACATACATTCATAGCACATATCGACATAATGTTTTTGTTTATTCGTATAACCACTTTTTCACAGTATTGTTATAAACAAAAATATAGCATATAACCTAAAAAACCGTTTAGTTGTGTCAAGTTTAGTGGCATAATAAAATATGTGGGCGGAGTCTCGCGGTGATCCAGGAGACCAAGATTGTCCTTACAGTACATGGAAGCGGTGTATTATATTTGCTATCTCTTTTTCTCTCGTGCGGTGTACGACGTGCAAACCTGGAGAAAGTGATTTATCGCAAGTTTGTATAGATTGGGTAGTATCTAACCACTCTGGAACGGGCCGCAAATAAACAATATATTATTTTATATATGACCGGTTTGTAACCGAGTGGACTAACGCGTGAGATTCCCATCCGAGCGTTCAATTTTTCTGCTAGCTAAGTCTTCCATCATAGCACAAGCAAGCATTTTCCGCTGATTATTATGTTAGTAGGAGCTTTTCATATATTTTCAGGTTATTTTTAACCTGGAAATGTTTGTCTCTCTTTAAAAAAAAAGAGTTATTTGTGCACGCCGTGTTTGAGCCCGCGACCTCTGGATTCGTAGTCGAGCGTCTTACCACTCGACCACGGAGGCCGTCAAACATTAAAATACATGTATATTTAAACAAAAAAATCTAAGTCGGTTGTCAATTAAATCGTTGGTACAATTTATTAGGTCCCGCAGTTTCTACTTCGCGGTCCACCGAAATATGCGCCAAACTGTAAACGGCTCCCTTGATATGAACGCCAAGCTGTGAACATTTTCAGGGATCAAAATAAAATTAATTTTATGGACACAAAGAAAGGCACGTTTGCAGTAACAAAGAACAGCCATAAAGGCATTGTGGTCCTGGAAATAATTGCTACACAGTCATGGTCGATAATGGCGAAAAATTGAAAGCACGTTCGTACTTCAAAACAATCTTAAGCACATGTAGGTGCCGAACTGAATATTAAAATACTACGCAGGAAGGTAAAGCCCTGGCGGATCTTCATAGTTAATAGAGTTGAATTAATTATAGTAAGCTTCTGTTGTATAGCCCTCCTTTTTATACATTGACTTTACACAAGAGGCCCTGATGGAAATAGTTTTTCTCGGGGCCTATGTCATCTTCGGGGGTTCAATTCAATTATTTATTATTTTCAAAAACATTACAATTTATTTTAATTTTAAGACGTTTTCAAATAAAGTGAGTTAACTAACTAACCATCACGCCGTTTCTCCGCAGGGGTAGGCAGAGAGGACGGACCGCCATTTAACTCTGTCTTGGCACACACTCCTTGCTTCATTCACATTCATACATCGTCTCATACATACTCTTCTGTTATTCTGACTCTTCACATTACCCGATTCAAGTATTTGATTTACTTGATAGTGCCATGTCTTTCTAGGGCGTCCTCGACTTCTTCTTACATTCACTTTCGCATCATATATTCTTTCCACACTCCTCATAAAGTTTGTTGGTGTATTAAATAGTACACATTAGTCGTAAATAAAAAAAAAAAACAATCAAACAATTTTAAGAAATATTAATAATAATGAATGTAAAGTATACACAGTAAAACAATTTAAACATAATATTTCATAAAAATGATGTATAGAAACCAAGAAATAATTACACAAATAGCAGGACTTCATTTATGCAAACGAAGCTTCATTTATGCAAAACATATCGACATCCGAAGCGATTCGATTCAACAACAAGATTGTCCTCTTCACAGGCATGACCATTGGCAAGGTATTCCTGCCGGCCGGGAGATAAAACAGTCAATCCTGCCGATGACAAAGATAACCATCGTCAATAGAAGGCTTTTTATGAAAATATACTTCCGTAGAAGAAGGCTATATTGTTATTATGATCCCTTCAAGTCGTAATCAGATAAGATTGGGTCTTTGAAATACTAAATTCGACGAGGTTGTTCTTACCCCAAGAGGAAATTCTCTCGAGGTAATCGTCCATTCTCTGCTTCAAAGCCCTCCGAACCTTTGTAGTTTCTGTGCCCTTTGAGGGTTTGTCAAACAAAAAACTATCATGGACTGTACTGTCATGCGCGTAACAATGTATTGGTGCACATGGAAAAGGGTCATTGATGTGCAACAAAAACAAAGTTGGAGACAAAACCGATCCTTGTGGGACGCCAGCATACCCGTAAACATACAGCGACATATTGAAACAAATTTAAAATATATATATATATATATATATCTATATATAAGAATGCACGATGAGTACCAACGATTAATGCACCATGAAGATTTGGTCTCTGACATGCTACCAAAGTCTCCAGCCGCGAAGGAGAGGCCCCCCTGCAGTAACACAGTATAAAAGTATTTTTATTTTCGTAGAAAGCAATCACTTGGTGGTTTGACACAATTTTTCATTTCTTTAAAAATATGAATATTTGATAGATAGTCAATAACTCCTGGAATGCTATAAGTTGTCTGTACCAAATAACCACTGCGAGGGGCTGTACCATGATTTGATATGTATTCCACGTGGCAGAACAAACGTGTTGGCTCGGCACACCATGGCACTTGGTATGGTGCTACTAAATAACATCTCTGGGGCCATAGATATCTTTAATTTCACTTTGTATGTAACGTGTATTTTGTAAATAATATTGTTACTTTTCAGCAATGTATAGTAAATGGACACAGACTTCAATACACAAAAAATGTTAATATTGCCTTCGAAGATATTTTAAATTGCATTTCTTCTAAGAACACTCATCAGAACTGAGTCTGGGCGAATGAAACTGATACAAAATGCTTACTTTCCACCAATTGTCTGAACGTAGAATATTACCGACTTGACTTGCTTATATAAAATTATATATTCAATGATTGACAGCCCTGAACCATTATACTTGATTTGATTTCGTGTTCCTGGTAGGACGGTTACAAGGCAGTACCTGCCATACTATTGTAACAATTCTGCTTCAATCTCACAATTTAACACGCCTATGCGACGAATTCAACATCTGGGGAACAAATACTCCGATGTATTTGATATATTTAGCACGTCAATATCACACTATTGACTATAAGTATACCTTAGTACAGTTTTTTATCATTTGGTAGAGCTAAACTAATTGTTGAAACTATTTAACTCTGGACCTGTTTTTTTTTTTTTTCTTTGACAATATTTTTGAACCTGTTATTTATTCAATATTATTTGTTATTTTCATTTACAATATTTTTGTAGCTGTTATTTAATATTATTTTAATTTTCTTTTGCAATATTTTTGCACTGCTTATGAATTTATTGTTTTTTTTTTAATGTTAATATTTAAGCTTTAAACGGGCGTAAATAAATAAATTTGAACCAGTTTCACAGACTAATAAGATAAAACAATCTATATAATTTTTAAAACAATATAAACATAAAACAAAACACTAAAATCTTGCAATTTTATCGTTTAAATTGTATTATATTATAAATGTTTAATGTAAAGTGCTCCCAGTGGATAAGACATTAAAATAATACATTAATGTGTTATTTAAATCATAATAATAATAATTTAAAATGTCACCAAAAAAAAATGCTTGCACTTATAAGCAAGTATATTTAACTTGAAAACCTGGCCAACCGATACTAGTAAATGGTCTCCGAAGGCAATTTGATTCAAGACTTACTCCCGAGAAGGACTAAATCCAATATCTATAAATCACGAATCAGACAAGTGTTAAGCGCAGAATAAAAGCATTGACCTTAAAAAAAAACGAAGTTTCCAGTACAGTTTTCAGTGGAAGATTCAAGTAATATGTTATGTTCAAATCCTTAAATCGATGGATACTTCATTTCACCTATCTAATAATTAGAAAAACGTAGCATTAATAAATTTAAGTCTAGTTGAATTTCGATCATTAAAATATATTCTTTATCATATTTAAATAGCGTGGTAGATACACTAAGTATCGCCCTGGTGAAAGACCAAAATTCAGAATCGAAACGTTGCTTGAAATTGCTTTTGCTGTGTTTTGTGACCAGATCTGAATAGCCAGGTACTTTAAAACCTTCCTCTTCCCTATCTCCTTCCCCCCTTATTTCAACTTCACAAAATACCCCGATTGGGGATGCCATAGTCCCACTGGCTCCAGACGGTTGAGAGCAATTGGGACTCTTGTGTAGTATATTAACTGTAAAAAAGATGAACCTTGAGATTTTTCGCGTACACAAAACCTTCTGATTTTTTTAAAACAAACAATGACCTTACAGCACGTGTGAAGTTATTTGACAGAAACTTTCCCGATATTTTTCCTTGCTTTAAAAATAAAAACATTATTTCAAATTTGACAAACGATATACAGGCTGATTTTCGAATGTATAAAATGTTTGATATTTATTTATTCAGAAAAATTGGAAGCCGGTACATATTTTAATTTTCGCTTTCGATTCAATTCATCCCGCTCTGTTTATTTCTGGTAGAGACAAGTTAAAAAGCGGCATATTTTGTGTCGGGCTAAAGCCGTGTTGCTAGGGAGTTATTTGGTGTTGTTCTTTACATAAAATAAAATGAATCTAACCAGTATATAGAGTGGTATCTATCCAAGGCAGTGTAGTCAGTTTTTTGACTCGGCAGACCTGGGCGTGGCTAATATTAAGGCTAGGGTATGTATACATCCATTCAAATCACATATCGACATAATGTTTTTGTTTATTCGTATAACCACTTTTTCACAGTATTATTATCAACAAAAGTATGGCATATAACCTAAAAAACCGTTTAGTTGTGTCAAGTTAAGTGGCATAATAAAAAATGTGGGCGGAGTCCCGCGGTGAGCCAGGAGACCAAGATCGTCGTTACAGTACATAGAAGCGGTGTATTATATTTGTTGTCTCTTTCTCTCTCATGGTGTACGACGTAAAAACCCGGAGAAAGTGATTTATCGCAAGTTTGTATAGGTTGGGTAAAAATAATTAGCTCTCTCTCCGTATAAATTCTTACATTGTTTTATACGTATTTATCCCAAATAATTAATAATATAATATAATTACCATCTATTTTATAAGTTTGGTACTTTTTGACTAGATAACGATCACGCCGTTTCCCCTTAGGGGTAAGCAGAGAGGACGGAGCGCCATACAACTCTGTTTTGGCACACACTTTTTGCTTCATTCACACTCATACATCGTCTCATACATAATCTTATTTTATTCTGACTTTTTACATGGCCCGATTCAGGTATTTGATTCACTTAATCGTGCCATGTCTTCCTCGGGCGTCCTCGACTTCTTCTTCCATTCACTTTCGCATCGTATATTCCTTTCACACTCTTTTCTTCATTCACTCGCTCTACATGCCCAAACCATCTAAGCGTCCCTCTCTTGATCCTATTCATTACGCTTACATCAGCCTTGAATTTTTTCCAGATATCCACATGATTAGGGGTAAGCAGAGAGGACGGAGCGCCATACAACTCTGTTTTGGCACACACTTTTTGATTCATTCACACTCATACATCGTCTCATACATAATCTTATTTTATTCTGACTTTTTACATGGCCCGATTCAGGTATTTGATTCACTTGATCGTGCCATGTCTTCCTCGGGCGTCCTCGACTTCTTCTTCCATTCACTTTCGCATCGTATATTCCTTTCACACTCTTTTCTTCATTCACTCGCTCTACATGCCCAAACCATCTAAGCGTCCCTCTCTTGATCCTATTCATTACGCTTACATCAGCCTTGCATTTTTTCCAGATATCCACATGTTTAATACGGTCATACATGGTTTTACCGCACATACGTCTCAGGGATCTCATTTCCACAGCATTCAGTCTACTTTCATCCTTCCTCTGCCAGTTCTATCCCTCACTGTTATACATCAGGGTTGGTATAAGCACTCCAATGTGGACTGCTAGCTTCGCTTCTTTAGACAATTTCTTATTTGTGCAACCAGCGTTTATTCTTCCATTAATAGAGTTTCCTGCATTCGCCCTTGAAAGACATGGCACGACCAAGTAAATCAAATACGTGAATCAGGTCATGTGAAGAGTCAGAATAACAGAAGAGTATGTATGAGACGATGTATAAATGTGAATGAAGTAAGGAGTGTGTGCCAAGACCGAGTTATATGGCGGTCCGTCCTCTCTGCCTACCCCTGCGGAGAAACGGCGTGATGGCTAATTAGTTAGTTAGTTAGTAAGACCGAAAATAAATAAAAAAAAGAGTAGACATTACAAAAGAAAATAAAATTATTTCTAGGAACTTTCCCAACAGCTTTACTTGGGCAGTGATTAAAGAGAAATGCTTATAAAGACTATAAAAAAAGAATATTGTCAAAAGGTCAGTGTTTTCTTTAGGTCTGACTGCGATTTCCAGCTTCACGCGGAACATTTAAACTTTGGCATTTCTTGGCTTTCATCCGAGACATCACTTTACACTTCGTCGGACAAAACTTTGAATTTATAATTTAGTCGACTAAATTATCTCTACTTGTTCGCATTCATGTTCCAATTTCGCTTAGAATAGTTTAAAATGAATGATTCTAGCGCTTTAATTTATTTATCTGAATCCGAAATTGAATTTGTAAAGTCAGATTGTTTTTGTGTACCGGTCTAGGTATTTTAATTCGAATTGGGAGGTTGGGGGTCCAATTACCGTTGTGCTATAAGAAAAAACTGAAATATTCAATAAAAATAATTTCAAATCCCCAAAGAATATGATTCCGAAAGTTCGCTCACTACCCAACTGTAAAAAAAGGACGAGCAAAAATCTCATCCTAAACGGAGAGATTTTAATTTCATGTGTTTAACTATGAACGTGAGTGGAAAGAGTGCAGTTCCACATTGAAGATTGCCCTGATGATAGTCAACCTTCGACAGGAAATATCCCCAGAAAAATAAGTAAATATTACAGACGATAGTGAACATATACGTAATAATATTTGGATAATTTGTTTTTTGTGAAAAATCACCTCAAGGGTCAGCACCAAAAAATACACACTTTTTGGCTTTCTAATACAAGCAATACTACAAATTAATGATTTATCCGTAAATTTTATATGGGTAGTTAGGTGAATGCCTTAGGTTTCCAGTGCATAAAATTAATTTACTCTTATCCATTAAGTTTTTTATGAAATGCGTACTGAAGCTTTAGGTAAAACATTCAGAAACACCTTTGCTGGTTTACAAACTGCACCTTTAGCTGACATTTTAGTATGTTTTTCATAAAATTTAAAAGATTACAACTTACATTTTTATTCACTGGAAACCTTGAACATTTAGTATAGAATTATCCTGCCAGTATAGAATTAACAGATAAATCATGTGCAGTATTATAATGCTACAAAGTGACGTATTATAGGATATAACCTCAAAAACCTTGAGTTATGTCCTGTTATGTCACATAGCAAAACGTAGTGGGCAGAGTCGCCGGAGACGCGGTAGACGGAAAACATGCTTACATACCTAAAAGTGGTGCGATATTACGTGACAAACTGTCTTGTCTCTTTATCTCTTACGGTTCACGACGTAAAAATAGGTTGGGCATAAATATATTTCTCTTTCTCCATATATATTTTTGCTCTGAGGTTAATACACATATATTTTTTTATTTACAATTATACATACTCTTCTATCATTCGTCAATCTAAATATTATGAATCTACAAATGATCGATTGACTAGACTGTGCTATGTCTTCTAGCACCGTCACCGACGTCTTCTTCCATCCACTTGTGCGTTATATATCCAGAATCGTAGATACTCTCAGTATCGCCTCAGTGAAGGGCCACTATTCAGAATCGAAACGTTGCTTGAAATGGCTTTAGCCGTGTTTGAAGAGCAGATCTGACTAGTCAGAAATATCCCAACCTTCTCCTTCCCGTTTCTTTTCCTTCCCACGCCCGTCATCCTCAGAACATACCTTAATTGGGGATGCCATAATTCCACTGGCTTCAAATTAAAAAAATAAATATATATATTGTGCGGAGGCACCGTTCTCCCTTCAATCGCTTTGGATGTAATAATTGTGCCTTTCTGAATCTTCTCCATAACGCCTACATTATTTTAAGAAACACTTATTCAAATACAATAGTAAATAATTTTACAGTACATAAAATAGCATACTGTGGGTCTCTCTCCATATAAATTCTTACTATAAGGTATGGATTGTTTATAAATAAACCAAAATGATTTCCCAACGTTTCGCTTAATTACATATGTAAACACTGTCAAAACTACATAACATCCCCTGAGCATGACTTTCGCAAGTGCGAAGATAG